>WYDI02036730.1:0-25352 GCA_009867235.2 Psittacus erithacus | reverse complement strand
TTTTATTTGTTCTTGGTGAAATGACTGCATCTCCAGGGTCGGCTAAGTTACTTTGGAGTTAGATACATTTTATATTTTGATCATTTTATATTATACATTTCATATTATAATCTCATTTTATACTTTCCCATTAAATTATTGTATATCTTGGCAAATGGGATTCGACTGGTCAATATCCTGGTGGCCCATTTAAACATCTTGTTGCTATTCAGTACAGGTTAGCATCATACAGTTTCTCCTTTTATTGTAGCAGACTTAGAACAGTTCCAAATGCATCTCCCTCTCCTGATCGGGGTGTGTGTGTAACCCCTGAGTATTCACATTCCTCTTGCACTTCTGTGCCTTTGGTTAAGTAGAGACAGTAACTATGAGTCCCTCAGTGACTAAAATGGCAAACCACACGTGACACCCTCCCTGTACTCCCTATTAAAATTTTACAGGTCAAAAATCCAAAACCCACTTAATAAAAATTGTTCTTCTTCACGAGTGACAAGAGAGAACAGGTCAATCTATGGAATAACGGTGCAGTAATTAGAACCTTTGTAGTTGATAAACTGTGACTGTTAATCAATGTTTGGCTAATTAATCAATATTTTAATCATTAGGCCTTTTAAATTTGTTTTAATGAGCATTTCCTCTAATTCCCTTGATCCTGTTGCTTCCAACACTTCTGTTCTCTCTATTAAATAGCAAAGTAAGTGTTCATATACCCAGAATATGCTGTGGTTTTGTAGACTGTAGTTTATTGCCAAGATACAAGAGCATTTCTGAACATGCAAAAATTTGGATTCTTGCGCCACATGCCTTGTCCACATATACGTAAATTCAGTGTGAGATGTTAGAGAGAATTTGCCTTCACAATGTATTAGTGCACTCCCTCAATAAATTTTGATACAATTCATAAGAAAAAATGCAGGTGGGACATATGTTACTGAATGATAGTCCTTGAAAATCCTACTCTTCCCTCTAAAAGCCTTACCCAGGATTATCGAAGTATTTAGAGTTTATAGAGAATAACTGCTCTACCATTAGTCAAAGCCTGTTTTTTTCCAGAAATTTTCTGCCTTTTTTCTTTTGTTCTTTGATGACTGCAATTCCCTGATGTTTCGTACATGGTATACATGCCATACAGCAGTTATTGTGATGGCCCGCTGAATGCTGTATCTGTCATTTTAACTTTGAATCTTTTAGTAAATGTTTGAGGAATGTTTTTATCCCCTCATGCAGAATATTTGGAGAATTTTTATGCTGCCTTTGTCCTTTTGGAAATCAAAGCATGATACTGTTTACCATGACTGATACAATGAAACTGCTTCTGATACTAATGGGTATCAGGAGTTTGCTGTCCAGTCCTGCATGCACACCATCTGGCAGTGAGAGGTTTTGCTGAGCTCTGCATGGGTTGGCCTGTTGCATTGGCTTAGATTTCTCACTGACTCCTAAACACTTGCTTTTATTCCCCTTTCTGATATTTGGTGGTCTTTCCCTCATCTTTTACTAGGTGTCAGCGAGGAACTGGAAAATAACTTGTTCCAGACATGTAGAAATCTGTGGTTACAGAGTGCAGGCTGATCCTCTGCTTTAGCTTAATCCCAAGGTTCTCTAAATCTTTCCCTGCAGGAAATGAGCAATTAATTTGCTCTACAAAAATGTAGGTCTCCAACTAATTCTAAATGCTCTGGTGCTTTTGTGGTTTTGTCTTCTGCAGACCCACAAAAATTTTTAGCATCTATCCACAATATAACCTTATTAGACTATTTGTTCTTCAACCAAAAATTTGTCAACTAATTTGATTTTTTGGTTAACAACATTAGTAATGTTTACTAAGCGCACATTACATCACTAGATAGCAATGATTTACTAAATGTCAAAGAAATTCATAATGCCCTTTCCCACTGGAGCTTGAATTCTCACCTGTGATTTCTGATTTTGCCACCAGAATCTGGCAAACAATAAATACTTAAATTTTGGTGCCATTTCTACAGATTTTACAGTAGTAAACTTCCAGTTATGTTCAAAGCACAATTATGTGCTTCTGGAATACTTAAGTGGAGTCTTGACATGTAGATAAAATAAAACCTGTTTTTTGCAACAGTGAGATGATTTATAAAGAAACATTAGAAAGGCAAATTGCAAACTGCTTTCCAGTGCAACCGAAACATCTGAACGCTCTATTTCCGGCCTCTGAGAATGTACTGAGTGGGAAAACCTTTAGGGTTTAACTTAATTTTTTTAGCGGTTGACAATCTGGTCTACTCTTGCCAGCACCAGGAGTGGAGGGCTTGTTTCTTCGCTTTGCTGAAGTTGGTGCAAAGCTCTGGTTGACTGTATCTGGGCGCACAGTTCTTCCTTCTTGTAGGCTGATATGACCACTATGCTGTTCATGGAACAGATGGATTCAGGCAGCTTGGTCTGATGTAGGATTTAAAGAAAGCATTTGAATGAGTAATCTCACCTAAAGCAGATATTATAGCGCATGAAAGTGCCTGCAAATTTTCTGTCACAGCAGAGAGTTAATGGATCTAGTTAATGAGGCAGACTTCTTCAAAAGATTTCATACAGTTGCCATGTTTGGTGGGGAGAATAAAGCGGTTTTCTCCTGGTAGGACATGGAAAGATAACGGTAGTGAACAGGCAACCTACTATAGAGAGATGTGTAGAGGAGAAACTTGCTTTGGGATATTTTATATGTGCATTTCATTTTTCTTTATCTTCTCACCTGAGTTAGCATCATTGCACCTGATCCTATAACTTTTTCTTGGAGTGAATCTTGTTCATTAAATTTTTGTGTCAATAAACTCCCCCTTCTGTCTCATCTAGTGGTCAATGAAATCTAAATTATAGAGAGGAGGCAGCCCCTGAGAGAAACACATGTTGAACAAAATTATTATGAGGACAGGAATAAAATAAATTTCTTACCAAAAGGTTATTTTAATTAAAAATACAATTCTTTTTGTGTGGCATTCTCATAAGTTGTTAAGAAGCCATTAGTAAATTGTTATTTTTATGAGACTATTTTACTCAGGATTTTTTTTTTAATTCATTATATTTTATTAGATTAGCAGTAATGGACCAAAACCAATATCATTTATTTTTATTACTACTGTAGGTTGAATCGTGATGATTTATAGAGCCAGATTGGAGCTGTGACTGTAATTACTCTGTTATTGTCAACTATATATTTTTTTTAAATCAGACACTTTAGCCACATATAAATTCCATGAATATGGATGCTTCTAATTTTAAGGACCTACTTAACAATATTGCTAGTTTTCACTGTAGAAGTTTCATGTTAGTACATGCAAGATACCATGCACCTGGCTATGTATCTTCCTCATTTACTGACTGAATAGTGTTTCTTCACTTTCTGGAATGACTTCACTTTCCATATTTCTTATTCACTATTATCTATATCCTAAAGAAATAAAGAACCAGTATAAGGTTGTTGGTGGATTTTCTTTTTTCCCCCTTTTTTTTTCCCTGTATATTTTTCTTATCCTTTCTCACAGTGAAATGAGAACATATGGGCAAAAAATGACCAATGAAGATATATAGAAAATTACTTGCAGCAAAGTAGTGGATTTTAGGAAGCAATTGCTTACCAGAGGTAGGTCTGAAAGAAGCGAAGAAGGACTATAGCAAGTCAGTGACCTTGTAGCAAGCATGAAATGTAATGAAGTTACTAGTCATTTTTAAAAATCCAATATCTAATAGCAATTTCCTAATTGTAAAACTTGAACTATGGCCATTTTTTAATTTCACTGCCTGTTGCAAACTTCATTTACTCCATACATCCTTGATCCACCAGGCTAAACAGAGAATGATGTAGAATGCTCGAATTAGGGCATTGTTCAGCCAAGACTGCACTAAAGAGAATTTTCCTTACTGGTGAACACCTGCAAGGCCTAGAATTCAGTTCAAGTGTGGCAAGAAACTTTTTCCCATTATCTTGGGCTGCCCTAGGACATAGAAATACCCTCTTGTGCATGTGAATAATGGAGAAAAAAAGCCAAAGCAAAACCAAAAAAAAAAACCCAACCCCAAACCAAGCATGCCACTCAGATACATTTTGCCCATCTTTCCTGATCTGCCAGGTGACAGGCATTCACTTTGTCTTAGATTTTGCTCTGAGTATGGACGTCATCTTCAGATGCAACTACTTTTCCAAGATACATAGCATTTGTCCCAAAGATATTTTTGAAGAGAAAGTTCAGAAGACTGTCTACAGTTTTTTCTGTGCAACTAGAAGCCTATTATACATATATTTCAATTATTTCAAAACAGCCTCATTCTCCACGGAAATGGAGGAGAAAATAAAGCCTGTCAATTATGTTGATTCACCAAACATTTGAAATGCACAACTTTGTCTTTAAATAAAACTTAGACAAATTATTTTCACAGCATGCAAAGTGTTTTGGAGATTCCGTCTCAAGACCAAAAATAGTATTTTTCTTCCTTTCCCATAACTGCTCCAGTTAGGGGTTTTTTTTAAAGACATTTTGCTTCTGTTGCTGTCTCAGGAAATACCTGGTCAAAGGCTACCAGAATAGGCTCTAAAATAGAAAATCCTTTCAGAAAAGTTTTGATTCTTTTAATCTTATGTTTCAGCTGATGCTAGCTTCCTTTCCTACTTATCCAGCCTTCCTTCTTATCCATGTCCCACTTTCTACGTTTTCATTCTTCAGGATAGGAATAGCATTAAAAGGCCACATAGAACTTTTTGAATGTCCTTACAGTTCAATCTGTCCAAAATGTCCAGCAATTAAAAAAGTACTTCCAGTGACATGTATGTGGGCACTTTTTTCTCCATGCCAATTGCAGCATCAATGGCAGTAAAGAGAAAAAGACCTGCTTTTTGTACTTTACTGAGTACCTCAGAATCTGGCTGAGCACAGGGCCAGAGGACTCTATATCTGCTCACCTGATCCACAAGAGTCTAACAAGCAACTGAAAAAGAAATGTAGAATCATGTTTATATCTCTGCTGGCATTCTTGTTCATAGCCATTCTGGTACCTGATATCCAAGGCCCAATTTTGCAATGTGTTGAGTGCAGTCAGCTGAGAATGCTCTGTGCTGCTCAAGAGACACTGAATATCTTGCAGGATGGGATCCTTGGAAATATTTGAGTGTGCTTTTGTGAGCATTTGCCTTTCCTCTACAAACCCCTTAAAAGCAATTCTAAAGACAGATAGAATTCTTACAAAGTTCAAATGTAAATCTCTTCAGAATTATTACATTCTCTGGAGTACAGTAAACAAATAAACATAGTAAGAACTACAGTGATAATATTGCACTTGGCATACAACTTTTCTTGCATTTTTACAGAGCTTTTCATCTCAGGATCTCAAAGGGCTCTATAGATGGTACTTATCTAACCCTTCTAACACCTTTTTAAAGGTAGCACTTAAGTATCATCCTCATTTTAAGTTAAGAAACTAGAAATGGAAGCACAAGAGATGTTAGGTAATTTTCTCATTTCTCAAGCAGTCTGTGAAAAATAGGACTCAGGTCTCCTAAGTTTATATATTAACACAAGAGAAATTTTTGGAAATAAATGATATTTCAAAGGGCTTTTAAATGCCACATAGTCTTAAGTTAATGGCAATCTTGACTTTTATACTTATGTTATCTTTGGCATTCTATTTTTTGGTTTTACAAATGTTGAAAAGGTATTTCTTGTAATTACTGTTGAAGGTCTTTGAACTTTAATTATTTTTTTTTTTACTCCTGGAAATCACTTGTTTTACAACAGTCAGACTTAAAGACTGTTGTTATTCTAACTCACCTTTAATCATATCACAGTGTAATGAATTATTAATTAATTGCGTCGTATTCATTATTCTATCTGGAGAATGGCTATCTAATATCTGTTCTTATTCCTCTAAATTTTGATGGAGAGATTAATACGAGTGGTAGAAAAGAAGGAAGACAATGGTCTATTATCATTTTATGTATTAAAAAAAATGTTATTAATAGCTCTGTTTTATAAAATAAAATGCAAATACTTTTGCATTTTCCATTACTGTAAAATGTGAAATTTACATGCATTATTTATTTCAAAGCCTTTTCATCTTAGAGTAACTTCTCCATATCACATTTCACTGAAGCGTGCTGAAGAAATGCACAGCACAGATCAGAACGGGTATGTCAATATCTTTCGCATATTCTTTTTCTAACATGCCATGCCAGTTCCAGTTGCCATTTTCTGAAACACAAGGGATACTATTCTATGAACTGCAAAATGCGTCCCAAGAAAACCTTTGAAATCTTACTTATTGTATTTTGACAGCACTTCAGGAAGTGAAAAGAATTTTTTTTTTGTTTGTTTTGTTCTCATATATAATTTTGTACAATAAATGTTCCTTGAGAGAGCACAAGTGAGTGAAGATGCATTGTCAGTCTGATATAAGCTATTTTAAGCATAACCGTTTTAGTGGATGCAATATTCAGTTCAATTACTACTAATTTGATTCTAGGTTGCAGTATGCAAGTAATATGTTTAAATAAGAAATGCTGCTACTGCTTTTGTTTTGTTAGAAAGTACAATTAATACTTCTTGAAGGAGAGTTGTAAAAGTGAGTTTATCTGAAAGTGTTTCTCACTAAATGAAGTACAATCTTGCATCATTTTAAGTTGTGATGGCGAAATTATTTACTGGAGTTATTTATGCCCTTTATTCTGGATCTTTGCCTCATTTGAAAGATTTGGGTCCCAAATAGGTGGGATGAATACTGTATTAGGGAATGTGTATGTACTCCTAGTGTATTCCAGAATATTATGCTTTTTGAGAAAACTAGGTGGGAAACAGAACATACTTAGGAGCATCTCCTGGAAGGAAGTTTTTTGGGTTTTTTGTTTTGTTTTTTTTGTTTTGGTTTGTTTTTTTTTCACCTAAATCCTGAAAGTTGTGACATGGAAGCAAAATTAATAAAAGAAATAAAAAAACACACAGATAAAACAAACAAAAAAACCCCAAACCCAAACCACCCCCCCTACACACAAAACTCCCTCAAACTGCCCCACAAAAAAATCCTGAAGAGCTAACTCTATTTGGGTGCAAAAAGAAATGTGTTGAATATTAAGAAAAACTTGTTTTCTGAAGTGTGCCTATCTATACATAGGCAATAACTCATTTCGTGGGCTATTTCAGTACATTAACAATTATTACACTTAGGGCTCATATAAGGTAGGCTGATGTAACATCAAAGAAGTAGCTCAGATATATTCACCCAGCCTGGGCTCAGTTTCAGATAAAGTAGCCCAGGCCTTGCTGTTTGGTCTGGCAACACAGAATTTTTCCCATGTGGCACAAAGCCCAAGCCTTCATCCAGATTCTCAGGTAGGTTTTGTGCTAACTACACCAGACAAGCAAGTTGCAATCTAGCTCAAGTATTTCTCTAGGAATAGTGTAGACATATTTTGAATCATAGGAAGTTTTAAACTGTGGCAATACAAGCCATATGGAATTCTTAACTTTGAAATCCAATGGATCATTTCATACATGGTCATGCTGAGTTTAACTCTGAAAGAAAAGACTGAAACAATCTCTTTAGTATAATTATTTCTAAATAACAGTTTGTAAAAAGCAGGCACAGACTGGCTAACTATACTTTCCCTGACATTAGATTTTGAAATATTAACAATTTCCTTTTTGGTGATTTTTGTATTTTCTTCTACTCGCCTGACAGTTTGTGAGGGGAATAGCCACTGCTGAGAGATAAGCATTAGTTGTTGGTCATCCTCTGGGTTGCATACTTTTGTTAGGAGAGTCTTTCTTAACATGAAGGGAATATTCAAAATGAACAATAGAAAATTTAAAATATGAGGAAATGTTTGTTAAAAAAAAAAATGAAGCAGTGGAATTCATTGCCACTGCTAAGAAAGGAATATTTATTTACGTGTACAACAGACCACTCAAGTTTATAGTAGAAAGGAAGACAGTGGAAGCAAAATCTTCAGGACATAAAATGCAGAATTTGCAGGTTGGATTTTGGAGAAATTTTCTCTAGAAGTCATATCTGTGCATTTCGTATCTCCTTCAGCATATATGCGAGACAGCATAGTGAATGTAAACGTGCTATGGGTGTTGTTCAGTAGAAATCCCTGTGCACCTATTTGGACAGCTAGTTTTCTTTATTATGGAGTGTTACAGAAAGTTTTCTGTATTATGGAGTGTGTTTTTTTTTCGTACTTGCTCTTCCATACTTGCCATTCTGCCAGTACTGTGGGCTTAAAATGAAGTAATGGACAAGACCCCTCATTTTCTTCAATTCATTGGCTATAAAAGTGCCATAGAACTGCTTTGTTGTTGTGAAATCTATTAAAGACTTGCAAAGAAAAGAAAAACAAGAAAATATTGCCCTGTCAACAGAGTAAAAAAAAAAAAAAAAGAATTTTAAAGCAGAAACAGTGGCTGATGTGCATTTATACCCATGCTTTATGTCATCACTATAAGTGCTTTCCTTCTGGATAACTGCATCTCTACTGTACAACTAAATCGCTTTTTTACTCATAGGACAGGAAGGAAAAGATTAACAGCCTCCACAGTGCAGTGTATCAAATTGTCTTTGGTACATACAGGGTGTTACTTTCTAGTTTGGCCACTGCTTGGGTGGGGCTTCGATCATGAATATCATGTATTTGAACTGTAAAGTAGTTTAGAATGCGACACAGTAGAAAAAAGAAAAAAATGGGGAGAAAAGAGGGAAAATGGGGCAATTGAAAAAGGCATATATTAGGCTGTGGTATTCCTAACCTTCCCAGTCATTACAGCTCGTCATACCAGTGAATTTTCCACAGACTAGTGGTAGCAGTTTGGCATCACCCCTTCCTGTAAGATAATAACTTTCTGCAAGAGTGAAATTTTTCTAGCATCATGTCATAACCCTTCAGTAGGGCAAAGCCAAGGAGTCAAGGGAGACCTCCCTTGGGCTATGGGACCTGTCCTGGGAGAAGGAAAACTGGCTCAGGTGTCAGATTATTTTCAGATTTCTGCATCTGACTCATCTTCAAACACACACTACAAATCAGCAACAATGTAGGGTAATGCAAGAAGTTTATCACAGTTCCTCTTTTTCAAATAAGTCCTCCACTTGATTTTGTATATGTTGCTGGTTAGGATTATTGCAGGACTTATTTTAAAGCAGTGTTTCCTTTTTGAGAGTGTGGGTTATCTGAGGTCAGCTTGCATATGGAATTAGGGCAATCGACAAATTAATTTCTTTGACTCTTTTTCTCAAGTTTCCTCTTAGAGCATCTGCCTGTCCTTTGGATCCTTTAAAAAAAAAAGAAAAAAAGAGACTGAGAATTCCATATTTTCACTATTTTCTCATCTGATCAGACTGTCCTGTAAGATTTGGGAAAAGGAAGAAATTGCTATTTTTGTTTTTATTTTAAAGGTATTTAGAGTTGTTTGCTTAGTGTGAGAAATATCCTCTCGAGTATCTCTCTCCTAGTTGGATATAAATATTCAAGAAACAGATCCTGGGCCAGATCCCCAGCATGAATTCAAAAGGACATTGTTAATGTAGACTAGGTAAGGATTTGGCACAGACAAATATATGAGTATACAAGTGCCACAGTTCACTGGGTGTTATTACAAAAAGTCTGTCTTTTGCTGGCACTGACTTTCAAAAACAAGCTGTGCTTAGCACCTCTGAGTTTATAAAGATCACACAGCAACCTACATGCTATCAAAGCTTCAGGAACAAATAAATAAGCAGCTTATCTCTCAAGGTCTTTCCCCCTGATTTTATTATAAGTGACAATAGAACCGAAGTTGTAAAGCAGTATAAGATCTTCAGCCCAAATATGTGCTGTGTGTTTTTTCACATTGTCTGAATCTGCTGTTGGATGATTTTTCCTTAAATTGTAATATTAGGGTTTTTTAGATCTGTCAGAGCTTTGAAATTAATTCTTACTGTTGTTCTACAAAAGACATGCAATATTTTTCACACATCTGCTTTGGGAGAAATGAATCTCCATTAGCACACACACTTTTTAAAATAAGAAATGTCAGTTTTATGGATCTCTTTTTTTGTGCTATAGTCTTTGCAGAAAGCTATCTGTGTCTACACAGAGAAAATTCAGCGAAGCTCCATTGTATTTTAGCCTTTGAAGCTGATACCCTGAATGAGTGAAAACCAAGTAATATCAGTCATCCCTTGAGAAACAATGAAAATCTTAAGGCAGGGATTTGCCCACTGTTGGTGTTAGATATGTAAAACTTCACACAACTAAGATGACAACAAATAAGATTTCTTAACTACTTTTCTACTGTTGCTCTTCATCAGCTGTGAAACAATAACAGTCATGGTTTTGCTCTAATTTTCCTGCTCCAGCAAAATCCATCTGTAAAACTGATGGAGATGACTGAGCAAAAACAACAGGCAGCCAGGCCATTTTGGCAGGAGGGAATCATTATAAATATGAATCACACAAAGTAATATAAGCAAAAAGGCTACCTTGCCCTATGTTTTAATTCAGCCTGGTTTTAATTCAGCCTCCACTGCCAAGTATTCTAGAGTCCTCTCTTTCAGCAGCCAGAACTTCTGGAAATTCTCTTTGTGGATGCTGGAGTAGGTTGTGCCTTTGCCTCCTGCCAAACAGTGCTGGAAACTCCCAATGTAGAGTCAGAAAAGGCACACGCCTGGAATGGACTGTATGGAAAAATATTTTTTTTCCTGTTTAGTTCATTTGTGTTCTGTGTTCAAATGTGAGAGGGGAAGATGATGGGTTGTATTGAGGCTATTAGTGATGTGCTTTGGCCATAATTAGGCATGAGCCAATATGCCTTTTTATTTTTTCTTTTGGATTCCTGCTGATCTATGTCAGTCATCTTTTACCCTTCTGTAACACAAGCATGTTTGGTAGCTTTACCCAGTGCAGGGGCTGCTCGTGCTCCAGCAGCATCCATTGGGTGGCTGTAGTGGGAGGTTCTTGCAGGAGCCCCTGCTGTCAGTCTGTTCCCTACTTCTTAGCTCAGCACATAACCAAATAGTGCGTAGCCACACACTGACTTTGTGCCATATATTTTCTCCTGCCATGTCATTACTCATTAGTGTCTGGAATTGCTGCTGCTGGCTTTTACAAATGAATGCAAGAGCCCTAGGTGAGTTAAAATAAATAAAGCCTCTTGCTGGTGCCCTAATGGACTATTGCCTGCCACCTGAGGAGGGAAGGAATCCGTCATTACCTCACGCAGATAAGAGGGGCTACAGTTACTCACCTGAAGTAGGCCACTTGTCCTGTCCCTGGGCTGAGTCAAATCTTACATATGTTCACCAGATGGTCAATTCCCATAATTATTCTGCAGGCTTCAAGAACATGAGGAAACTGAAGAGCTACTCAGCCTGTATATGCTCCTCTCCACCAAATCTACTCACGTGTTAACTGAAATACATTAGAGCAGAGTGGTATCTAAAACTTTTAAAAATAGTAACCCAATAATGTATTATTAGTCATATTGCCAAGCATTGTATTTATTCTATCTGAGCATCTTAAAGAGGACAGCATAATTCATAAATGAAATCCACTACATTGTTGGTTGCTAGGGCTGTCTAGCCAAAATACAGTTAACAAGGAATTTCTCCCTTCTCCTGTAACTCCACAACTGATCAATCCATAGATTCTTGACGCTTTTTTTTTAATTTTAAAATGTGCTTTATGATACCACAGTGTTCAGTTTGTCTCAAATTGCAAATTTAAGAAAAAGTAACAATATAGAATCATAGAATGATTCAAACTTTGTATCAAACTTTTAGATAAAACCTCTATATAACCTTAAGGGTCAATACTGAGGCTAGTAGACTTCAGCGCCTTCATTAGTGACCTGGATGATGAGGTAAAACTCAGCCCCAGCAAATTTACAGAGAACATTAAGTGAGGGCTAGGAGTTAATATCCCCAACAGCAGAGCTTCAGTTGAGTTAAACTGAGCGACTGGGAGACTGGGCTGACAGAAACCTCAAAATTTTTAATGGTTCTGCACTTGAGGAAAAGTAACTTAGGTGTATCAGTACGAATTGGAAACCAATTGAATACATAACAGCCCTGGGAATACAATGGATAACAACAGTGTGAGGTCATAAATAATGTAAGCTGCACTCTTGACTACATTAGGAGAAGCATGGATAGTGGATGGAGATTATTATCTCAATATACCTGACACAGGCTAGGCAACACATGGAGTACGGTATCCAGTTTTGGGCTACCCTTGTGTAAGAAGGATATTGAGAAAGAAGAGATGGTCCAATGGAGGATTTGCAAGAAGCAAAGGGCCTGTTGTACTTGACATAAGATGGGAGGTTGAGGGGGCTGGGCTTGTTTAGGCTGGCGAAGCGGAGACTGAGAGGTGATGCAGCAGCGTCCTACAACTAGTAAGAGACAAGAGAGTCAAACTCCACTTTGTAATTAGGTTAAAGAAGAGGCTCTTGGTTGAAATGCTTTCACTAGGAGGATGCCAAAGTGCTGGTTTTCCAGAGATGAGGGGAATTTCTATCCGTGGAGGTCTTAGAAACTTGGCTTGTTCTGGTGTTGCTGGTATGTCTGCTTGAGACAGGAGATTGTGTTACATGACTAGCTGGAGATCCTTCTCTGTGAATCCGGTTGAATTTTAAGTCACAACTATGTAATCTGTCAGAGTATTTCTCATATACATCCTGTGAGTGTTTTGTGCGAAGTGTGGGTTCTGGTTCATACATCCAGAAGTCCTCACATAGACTAGCAAACCTAAGCACTTCTGTCATAAGAAACCTAAGGGAGAAACTTATCTGTAAACTTAAAACATTGACTGAAAAAGTCCTGTCTTATGGATACTATGGTATTTTGCTTCTGTGCCTTGGATACTGTATACCACATTGGTGTCAGCATCATCATGCTTATTTGTTTCCTTTGGGAAGGCTGCTGCCTGGCTTTATCATTCTAAGTGATGAAAAGATTCCTCCATATTAACACTTTATTATTTGAATGTGTAGTTCAAATGTTGAAAGGTTTCATGCTGTTGCGAAGAAATGCCAGGAAATTGTTTAAAATCTTAGGACATTTTTTACTGTAGCTTATTAAACCTTCTCATTGAAGGATTAAGAAACATAGACTCAAAGAATTGCTCAGTTTTTTTCTGCAGCTAGGTCTCAAACACTGGAACTTTCAGCATTTCCAGCTGCAGATCTTTTGCTTTTGGAAGTTCTTTGAGTACAATTTTAAAGCTGTCTGATATTTTCTTTTGCTGTGCCAACTGTTGAAAAGCAGTCTGGCCTTGTAAACATGCCAGTACAAGTGAAAGAGTGCTATAGTGTTAGTCTCATGGGATCTCAAAGTAAAAGGGATGGAGAACTCATCCTCAAGATTCAGCGATCAGAAAATGTGCAACCACATGGAATTTTATAGCTCTGACTACTTGCAGTGGTTTTACTATATACTTAACTTTTGAAGCAGAGATATTAAACCACCTTGTACAGGTGTGGCAATACCTCGCTTTCCTGGAAGATAATAAATATCATGTTAATCAGTGGTCAGTCTCTTTGTGATATGGCAGAGCCGCACTGTTCTGACAAATGGCTTTAAACAAGTTCAATGCTATAATTACGGAAAAGGTTACATTGTTCTACAATTATCCTTTTAATCAATCTTGCAGGATAATCATCCTGCCGAAAAATCTGTTTCTCAATACCAATTTCATTATCTAGGTGATTCTCATCACTAATCATTAGAGTGTGATTCACTATATTCTTAACAACTCCTGTTTTAACTTTAAATGGGTGATTAGACTCAATATACAGGATATTACCTGCACTATCGTCTTTATAATACATTCTCCTTCCCAACTGTCAGACCATCTCTCCACTAATAAATGTAAAAAAGCATTTCTTATTAACAACTTTTCCATAGTAAATCATATTCAAATGAACATTACTAATGAAAGAGAAGGAGGGAGAACAGTTCTTTCCCTGATGTTCCATCTTTCCAAACATTGCATGAGAAGGCATAGGGTAAAACCAGGAACCTTCAGGCTGAAAGGTCAATGTCTCTGAAGTAAGTAGTATGAAGGCAGTGGTTACTCTTGACTTTTGAACTTGTACAAGTTCTTTAGACATTCCATCAAAGCAAGACAAAAAATACTATCTAGGCCAAGCTTTTACAACGATTTCCAATGGGCCCTACCTAGTGATGTAGAAAGGGATAGCAACTTTCATTTAATGAAAACCAGGTCTGAATTTCTTGGAGGATGGGGTTTTTTCCTCTTTAAAAACCAGCATATTTAAAGTAGCATATAAGCATCAGTAAAAAGTTTCAATGGAAGTACTATGTTTAACTATATTGTTTAATTGTGAAGTTCCAGTTTCCTGGTAAACTTCCCAGTTCTGATAGCTTTACGCAGACAAAAGGTCAGTCCTATACAGAGCCTGTTTAACTCTGACCGTGACAAGGCCCCTGTTGTGAGGCTAAACTGACTTTGGACATGATTGCTTCTTGACGCTTTTCCTGCTACTTTTCTGTATAGATTTATGTACTATACATTTTCATTGAGCATTTAACCCTGAATCTTTATATGAGCCTGCCATAAAGCGCATGCCTATCATCCAGGAAATGCTTGGAACGCTTTTCCTAGACAGGAGTTATTTTAACATGAAGAAGAATGAATTGTACTGAATTTCTAATATCCTGGGAAATAATTTCTGCCAGCTGTAAAAAGAAATTTAATTAATCTATAGTTATCAAGTATTAATTTTCATATTCACTTGAAATAATTCATTAGTATGCTTGGATAAACTTTTTCTGTTTTGTTTCTGGGTTTTGGTGTTTGATTTTTTTTGTGCTGCATAATCAAATAAACCTTACAGATGTTGATTGGCAGCAGTTTTGCTAGTGTACTTGCTACCTGTGAGAATAAACAATGAGTGTAAGTTTTCATTTAAAGCTGCACTCTGCCCAGTTGCTACTAACACAGACAAAGGTTTTTGGAGAGAGAAAAAAAAACGCTCTGTCACAATGACTTATACAAGCTTAAGCAGCAGATTTCCTAAACCAAGACTTATCACTTCAGGGTTATTTCCATGTGACCTGTGGAGGATGCCCATGAATAGCAGAAGAAGACATGCAGTTTTCTCTGCTGTAGGGCTGAGCCTCTCAGTGCAAGACTAGAAGGCAGTCCTGGGTGTTGTGAAGTAATCATTAAGTTACACGCTTGTCATTTCTTGTACATTCACTCAGAACTAATGCACATCACTTTTTCCAATTATAATCATTCCACCATTTAACAAGCACAAAAGGCCTTAGATTCCAATTTGCCACTGATGCTTCACTCTCCCTTGCTTATTTCTTGGCATTTAGGTCAGGCTAGGTTGTGCACAGCTGCAATAATGGGGCATATTCACCCTTCATACAGCAAACGTACAAACGATGAAGGCTAGAACAGCTGGTCTCACAATGTGAAAGCAGATCATTTCCACTGGTATGGTAATTTCTCTATTCATACTTTTCCTTTCAGTTATTATAAATGTTTTATTTTTTTGATTTGCTTATTGCTAAAGCCAAACAGAAAGCACACAATGATATAGCAGATACAGTCCTTGCCACACTTCCTTGCTGGCTAAATCAAAGGTTCTCTAGTAAGCATGTCACATTAGATTTTCAAACCTCACCGCAGCTAAAACAGAGCACACACCCCCTAACAAAACAAGAAACTGGAAAAAACCCCACAAACACAAAACACCAAATCACTGCTGTTGAAATCCAAAGTCTTTAATCTTAGTTAGCTTCTCACTAATGACAACTAACTAGAATGTGGAGTCAACTAGATGATGTGTAAATAAACATGCTTTGGCTACACAGTAGCCAAGAATTACAAGTCTAGCACAGCATGTAAAATGCTTTTTTCTTTTCACTCTGCTGAAAATTATCTACTTCTTCTGGAGTGCTTTACAAATTCTGAGCTCATATATGCTTATTTCTGTCAGAGTATTCAGTAGGAAATGGAAGCAGGGATGTCTGCTGCTCTTTTCCCCCAGTATAGGACAGCCCTTGCCTCCCTATATGCAGGTATTGGAGGATTCCAGAGCAGGTAGCAAATTTGCTGTTGGTGGAATAGCCATTCTTAGCCCAGTGATGAACCAGGACTTGAAACTGCTGTTTGTAAGGAATGATGCTGTCTGCCTGCCCATTCACAAATTTTAGGGAAACAGGAGCAACGCAAACTCCTTCAAGATCCTTGAAGTTATGTTGCTGCTGACAGACCCGCTGTCCTGCCACACAGACTTGTGGTTCTAATTTTGTCCTGCATTAAAAGGATCAATTCCATATATCACTTATTTGTATGTCAGTGACAAATGCAAGTGCAAAACACAAGGTAACACAGCACCAAAATGAAACTGATGGCTACTTGCAGCAGCAAAGTGAATTTACTGTCTCTGCTCTAGTATGTGTCAGAACACGGACGAGTTTCATGACTTTTCAACAGTTTTCATAGTCAGAATAAACTGGTTCAGTCCATGGAATCAGTGGTGTCATCAGAACAGCTGCAGCTGTTCAGTGCAATTGGAATCCCTCTTCAGTGGATCCCATTGGGTACAATCTTTTTTCAACTCTGGCTCTGCTGGCAGCTGGGTACGAAGCAATTATGCAGAATGCCAAGTTCTTAGAAGTCTGTTTTTTCATCACATGTGGGTCATGTAACAGCACTTCTAGCCAACCTAGAAGCTGTGTGTTGTTCCTGTCTGACACTGACAAGTGTTTTCAGGAAGGGCACCCGCTATTGTTTTGGGGCTATTTTTACAAAAGAAAGTAAATACAGTAATATTTTTGGTTTTAACTAAACCCAACATTATCCCTTTAAATATTACATGAAAGAAAGTACCAAATTAAAATTTAAATTTTCTTAGAGCTCCAGTGAAGTGAGACTGCACTGATTTTTCCCAATAAAACTCTAAAGTTTCTGTGATTGCTCTTCTAGAACGGTAATTAAAGAGGATGTGCTGCTTCAAAACTGAATGACTCAGATGCACAAGACATTGTTCTCGGAAAACTTCCCTCTACCAAGTTTCTGTTCTCCTAAGGTCTTAGTGGAATCTCTGAAATGAAGCTGTTTCTCTACTAAGAAAGATATGTAGTGACCTAATATACTTCAAAAATATGCATTTTATCTTTCACTTTTGTTAACATTGCTCGTATTTATTTACACTCTGTTTTGTGATATCCTTTCACAATTTTCTTTCTCAGACCTAGGAGGCTCTGAAAAAGATATTTGGATGAACTATATAATGCACAAACTTTTCTCTCGAACTTAATTTTAAGACATAATTGAGTTGTTATCCGCACAGCATTTTCCTCCCTGATTGCAAAAAATGCCAGTCTGTCTCTGTAGATAATAAATGATGGAGATGCAAACTCTGTAATGGAATTTCACATGTACCTCACACAGAAAGATGAGAATCCTCTAGATAGTATGTGATTGCTTCACATGCAGTGCTGCATGCTCCCTTAAGCTTTGCTGCTCTCAAGTATGGGGCCACACAAGTGTGATTTATCTCCTGTATGAATTGCCAATAAAATTGGTTTTAATTCAACTTGCAATTAATGTGAGACAATATGAGGAAATACTGCAAAAAGAGCAAGGCTCGGGTTCCCCCTGCTTTTTTTCCCCTCTCTGCTGCTGTAAGAGCATTGCCTGATAGAATCTCTGTATTTACTGCTACATTTGAAAGATTTGGGTACCTAACTCCCACTGAATTCAACATACTAAATATTATTCAATATTGCTTTTTATTAACATGCTAACTAATAATTATGAACCTGGTAATGTTTGTTCTCACTCCCTGTAGCACAAATTGTATTCTGTTTTAATATTTGGGATCTGTAATGACATTTTTCTCTTTTAAGAGAATTTCTATTGTATAGATATTGTCTCACACAAGAATATCTTCATATTGTTTTTTGATAAACAAATAGAAATGTCTTGTTTTTCCTTTAGTGCTTCTAGTTGTGCTTTACTTCTAATTCCTTTTATTTAAAACTAATATACACCAGATAATTTTGCAGTTGTAGTCCTGTAATATTTTTATGGTAGTTTTTGCAGTATGTCACTTTTTTTAAAATATACATTTCTGAAGCCTTGTTAGTATGTATTTTGTGAGAGTTCGTTTTCTGTTTTGGTTTTAATATTTATGTTTTCATACTTTGAATTTTCATTCACATCTTAAAAGGCTTCCTAAATTTTAATTGTAAGTTAGGAGAAAACTGGAAGTAGATAAAATCACAATTATTTTAATTAATTCTATATTATAACTGGAATAGCTATGTAATAATTGCCTCCCTTCCTATTTTATTATTGCTATTTGTACTATTCCTGTGAGGAGGAAGCCTATGGGCCAGGATATGTACTAAGTTTTCTCAGACAAATGGGTCATGTTATCCCTAAAATCAGTAACAAAAATTTCGATTTGTCCAGTGAAAAGTAGATTGAGTTCAAGAACATGAATTTGGGCCTCGTGTAAATTCCATATATTTAGGGTATGAAATGAGATATTGCAACTTACATTTAGTTAAGTAAGGAGTTCTCTGTATATAATTTGTTCAGGAGATAATGGATTACCTCCTATTATTAAGAAAAGATCTATAGGATATTTTTTTTTTATGAAGGGTCTGAATCTTGGATTTAGGTGTTGTGACAATGCATTCAAGCAGCCCTCTTCTGCTGGATGCTGATTCGTACTAACTCTGAAGACAAAACATTGCCTACTTTCTTACCAACACCACTTTTCTCAAAGGCCTTTCTTTGGAGATTTCTCATGTATTTTCTTGGTCTGATGTGATTCTTTCAGTGAGCTAACAGTGAACAGCACAGAATACTTTTATTTAAGATCACAGACACATTCATCCCTTAACATCTCTTGGCAATTAGTAATGATCAAACTGATTCAGATAAATACCTCCATCAGTAAAACTTATAGAGACCTGAACAAGAACATGAATTGTGAAAAGTCTGAGAAGTCTTTAAAATGTACATGCACCTTCAACAGGGTGCCAAGAATCAAAATTCTAAAATATAATAATAAAGTAATACCATATCTTCACCAAAAACACACAGAGGGACTTCGTTTCTTATGAAATGGCTAAATTAGAGTTCACATCCTTCAAATGCTCAGAGGACAGATTTTTCACATGGTGAATTAATCCCATTGAATCCAGCTGGAGGTCTCATTGGCTATTCCTGATGACAGAATCTGGATTTGTAGGCTTTCTGGATACTCTCTTATATTATCAAAAAATAGTATTTGTACAGTTTTGATATAGTATCATTTCGGGTTTTATTTCCAACTAGACTTTATAATTAGATTCACCATGCAGTTACAGAATTATTAATCTGAAAAAATCTCCACAAGTTTTGGTGATTTACCATATACCTTTCCTTTGCATATCTGTACACCATCTTAAGTATTCACTTACATGTTCTTAAGCAGCTTTTTTAAACTTGACCATGGAAAAGTAAAAGCAAGGTCACGTCATGCTGTCCATGATCTTCACTTAAATTCTGACTGCTCCTAATGTGCTTCCAATTGTTTGATGCTAATAATTGACAAAATAAAATGTTATTTTAGACTGTGGAATATTCATTCTTCCTTCAAACTCTTCTGATTGTTCCTGGCAGTTAGCAGTTATTTCTTCCAGTAATGTTGTAAAGTGTTGTTTTGCTCCTTTTCCGGCAGCCTTGGTGGGGAACTTTCTGGAAATCATTTTTTCCTGTCCTTGTTTTGAGTGAGCTAGAAGTAGAACTCAGAGAGTGTTGGGAAGACAGGGAGGCATGAAAATCCCTGCAAACACTTCTGGAGTTGCTGCTGCATACAAAGTGAGGGAGGACCTTTCCCAGAGTAAAGACAGGGAGGCAGGACCTGCAAGAGGTTCACTAACTTTTGACACTCTCTGGTATTTATTCTTTAAGCAACCAGACAACTGGATTCTCCATTGAACCTTCAAACCTAGAAAGCTCCTCTTATCATTTGTTGAGATGCCACTTTCTTGGATGAATGCCCATAGCCATATGGCATTGAATTAACACAGATTTTCACTGAATTAACACAGATTTTCAAATTTCATATGTTCTGATACCAGCACTGTTAGCAAAGTGGAAAGTGCAAGTGTTTAACATACAAAATTCTTAGAGGATTTATTTCAGCAATAAATGCTGATTCTTAAAACAAGCAGCTATTATTTGGTTTTATCACTCCAGTTTCCTTAACATGTCTGCTGTCACATAATAGAAGGCAACTATCTTTGTGTTTCTGGGCTTCTTATTTAGGTCAGATCTGGGGAGACCTCAGGAGGTTGTCTAGTCCAACCTCAAAGTAGCAGCAACACTGGCTGTGGGGCTTCAGTTAGTTGGGCTGTGAAACAACTCAAGGACAGAAATTCCACAGCTTCTCTGGGAAACCTGTTTCAGTCCCTAATTATCCTTTTAATGATTTTTCTTTTCATTATGTTCGGTCTCCTGATTTAATCTGTGACCCTTGATTCTCATTCTTCTGCCTCACCCTCAGTGAGAAGCCTGGCTCTGGAGCCCCGATAACCTCCACACTGGCTGTGAGGTCCCCATGGAGACACCTTCTCTCTTGGCTGAACAAGCGCTGGCCCTTCAGTCTGTCCTCGCAGGCCATGAGCTCTGAGTCCCTGCCTGTGTTGGTGCCCACTGCTGGATCACTCAAATTCTCGAACATCTTTTAGTACCAGAAAACTGAAGCTGGATGGGCTGCTCAGATGTGCCCTACTGAGTACCTAGAAAAGGAAGGAATCACTATCCTTGACCTACTAGCCCAGCCTCCTTCTTGCTTAGGAAAAGAAAAAGACATAATTTCAGCTCATTGATATTACTAAGGTTATTATTTAAGACTGGTGTTTCAGGGCCCTGATTTAGCCATGTGATTTATTTGAGCAAAAAATCTGGATGTTTGAAAGAATCTGTTGATGCAAGTGAAAAATTTTTGCATGACCTCATCTGGTTTTAAATCTTATACTTAATCCATTTTTGGTAGGAATTTTTGTTTATGTTAGCTGGATTATGTGGACCAATGGATGCATTGCTTAGAAAACAGCTCTACTTTTCTTAAATGTATGATGGTACATTGTATTGTTATCAAATATGGTCATTACATCTTTTGGTGAGATATATGTTTGTTGTGTATTGTAATATCAGCTTAAAAGTGTCACTTCCGTTGAGAAACAAGTAATTATCTGTAGGTTACTCATATTTTCTCGCTACCTCTATGAGAAGAATCCAGCAGCAAATCTCTGGTTACTGGCCCATGATCTTGTGTTTCTTAGCAAATTGTGCCTCTGTGCTGCACTGTGCCTTTACAGTATTAAATAAGATGCTGACATCTGTGTCATTGTGCTGCACTGTATCTTCATGGGAAATTCTTTTTTTTCTTAATTTAAAGGTACTATTTTTCATCAAATGACAAGCATACATTATGGCTCTCCATTTTAACCAAGACACTAAAGGCTATTTCAATTTGACTACAGCAGTTTTCTGCCAAATGGCTACTCTAAGTTATATTGTGCTCATTACCCACCAGAAAGCACAGAGTTGATGAGAGTGCACTGTCAACTACACCACACATCGATATGGAGGTTATTTGATTTGAAATTGGATTCTAGCCTTCCTTGATCTGTTGTATAAATGGAGACACTTGTGTTGAGGAAATTCTAGTGACGTTTATGAAGAATGTGATGTACTTCCTCACCCCCACTTGTATGGCTTTTTACTTTGCTAAGACTTCAGTTCTAGGTTTGATAAATACTCAGTTAAAGTATAAGATTTTTTTTAAATGTAAAGAAAACTTCCAAAAATTATTCATTGTGTGGATTTCTGCTCTGATATTAGTCAGGTGTAGGTTGTACGCTTTTGTAGCAAGGTGGCTTTTTGACACTTCTTTAAACATTTAAGACTTAGTTCTGTAGTTCATTCAGTTGATGAGACATGTTTCTTAAGTACAGTGCCTTCAAAAGTACTCTAAATATATAATATTCTCTGAGAGACATGTCAGTCATTGTCAAGATGAAAATAGCTTAAATGCTAAGTTCCGTGTAAGCTGTGTCCTTGTCTTAGGGGTCTGTTCACAAAGCAGTGGTTTACTGTATGTGTGACACTCAAAAATGCTTGAAAAATAAATGGAGGCACACGATTTCATTACAGGGCAGATGGAACTGTAGATATTATGATTTGGGGAGGGGAGGGGGAAGAACTTGCTGTGCAACATGCATGCGTATCGCCAGCATGCGCATGGCCCTAAGGGCAACACAGAAAACTTCACAGAAAACATATTAAATGGGCATGGGGGAAGCATCCTTTGACCTGCATAAAAGAGCCTTTGTGTAGATCTCATGAACAAAATTTCGTATTTTCGAGCAGATCAAGATGTGCAGCTTCTTCGGAATCAAAGGCAGATTGGCAACACTTTTCAGGAAATGACAAAATCATTATAAATGTGTTTGGTATTCACTGTAAAACATTCATCATTGTAAAAGGTTTTGGCATCAAAGAGGTTGTAATATGTGATCCCACATGAATCCTGTCGTAATTTAGTATTAATTGATGTTCATCTGTAGTAAAGTGCTGTTGCTAACTTGAAAGGAGGCAGAATGAAGAAGGAAAACACAGTGCCCTGGCAAGTCCTTTGCAGCCTGGCTGTGTGATGGATTCAGAGGTAACTGTGATGGATTCAAGGCTCTCTGAATTTGCCAAGGAATGGGGAGCACTGTGCAGGCAGAGAGGAGGGAATGTCTTGAAAAACATCCCATGTTGGGTCAAATTACCTGGATCATTCAAAGCATGTATGAAGTTCTTTTGTGAGTTATCATAACACATCCGTCTTTTGACAATGAGCTGAAATTTCACTCTACACAGAAAGGGTATTGAGAAATGTGCCAAGTAGTATGATCTGAATTTGAGTTTATTTTAAGGATTAGAGAGTTCTCACCAATAAAAGCACCTGTTAAATGTATTGTTTTGATAGAAAATCAGAGGCAGTAGGACATGAGTAAAATTTTTTATCCCCGAATATTTTCTGTCTATGATTCAAGTAATCTTAATCTCTACTGTGCTGCTGTATTAAAATGCATTCATAAGACGTGTTAGAAATAGCAGGAATTATACTTCAGTTTTGTCTAAAATGTTTCCCTGCTGTGCATGGCTTGTTTTCCTGCTTGTTTTGCCGTGCTAGCTGAATTTTTTTATATTCTACACAAAATTGAAACTTTCAAGTTAGCTTCCATGATAACAAGATGGAAATAATTCTTGAGTGGGGAAGCTTGTTAAAAGATTTCTCAAAACGATGTAACACAATAAATATAATACAATAAGCAATTGCTCACTTATGTATTTCACTTACTCTGCTAACTAATGAGAATTTTTCACTCTTGAGGTTTTTTTCCCTGATTTGCACATACCTGTTTGGAAAATTCATGCACTTTCCTTTAAGTAACCTGCGTCCTATTATTATAATTTTACAAAAGTAGCATCTCTAGGCCATGGACTCAAAGTTAAGCACTTTACAAGTGTATAACAAAGACAGTCACTGCACAGGAAAACCTACAGTGTAAGTCTAAGGTTTACATTTGTACACAAAGGATAGGTAAAGCAAGGATAATATGAGGGTGTAGTCACCATTATGAAAAACAGTGGTCAAGGCAATGCAGCTGCTTAGCATCAAGCATTACAGCAGGAGAGAGCTGTAGGACAGGGAACTGGAGAGGGTCTCATAGCTTTGGGAAAATCCCAAGAAGCCCTCCACCTCCACTCTTTTTCTGGCTGTAGATTGTTTTTACACTGTTTTAATATCCACCTACAGTGCAAGTTAAACCAAGAGCTGAGTTCTGGTTAAACAGCCAACCCCAAGCGCAGTTATAATTTGACCCAGTGCATAATATAAGCTGGATTTTCGCCCTGGCTGCTGGGCAGGACTTGAAAGCAGTCCCTGAGAAGAAGCAAATGCCTCACACTTTGTGTTGTGTGCTGTCTCCCATCGCTTTCCAGGTGAAGAGGCCTAACTAATCCTGCCTTCTCGTTTTGAACTTAACAGCTCTTGATACTGCAGAGGTGATTTTAATTGAAAGAAAAAGTGGACAATGATGAGAATGAGGATATGGGTTTTGTTGTTTTGAGTCATACAGTGGCTTCTTGGATCACTAAACAGAAAGCAGTGTTCACATCAGACATTTTATGTGCAACTGCTGCTGAATTGTGTGATGATTTAGTAAAGCAAGGCACATTGGCAAATGGGGCAGCAGATGCGTAGTGGCGGCAGCAAAGCTGTCTCCTGCTTGAGCTCCAGATGCAGTTCCAGAACATGCACAATCTGAGAGACAGCTAGTTCTGTAATGGAAGCAATGACCAATATCTCCCTTGTTGCGATCTTGCCTTTTTCATTATAGTATCATGTTTTATATGGCACTGGGCTATTCAGCGGGGAAGATGAGACTTCAGTGAGCTATAATGCACACAAAAAAGTGTGACAAATTGCAATGACAAGGTTGCATTTGTACTATTAAGTACAGTCGGTTATGATATGATGTAGTGGAATGAAATAATCCTTTCTCGGACAATGCTGGCCATGGTATGTTGCATGCTGCCACAACAGTTAGTGCTACAAATACAGCTTGCCATCAGAAAATTATTTTACAGAGAATATGAGCAACTCTAATGAATGCATATGTCATATGAGATAATAGTTAATAATTCTGCTGATGCATTGGGAATCTGTATATTCACCTACATTGCATCTTGGATCTCAAAAGATTTGAAATATATTCCCTTGTTCAATTTGCACCGCCAAAAGGCTGCCAGAAAAACTCAGCGCCACAAAACAGACGCTGTCTTGTTTGTACTGTGTGAATATGTATTACTATCTGGTCTTTGCTGCTTAGGCTATAACCCGTTCAAATAATCTACTTTTTTAGTGTCCCAGTACTTGCTACAAAGATGTAAGCTCCTTTATTGGTTTGCATCTGGATATTTGCAAGACTAAAAGAAGCTCAAGTTGAAAATGAACTCTGCTATTGAATAATGTCTATCTAAACATGGTAAGCACTTCTAAAGATGAAGTGATTGTTAGTTTATATGCTTTTGTTTTACTACCAAGATTTTAAGTATCTTCACAGTTGCTTAAGAGTGTAGCATAGTATTAGAAAATCTTCCAGTAGTTTCTCTTTGTTTTCTTTCCTCATTTCTCACTCTCCCCTTTGTTCTTCCCCTTTCCATGGTGTCCTGGGTTCAGCAGTAGCAGTCACTTTTCTCCTTCTTAGTAGCTGGTGCAGTGCTGTGTTTTTGATTTTTTGGTCTGGGAACTGTGGTGATAACACCGATG
>WYDI02036729.1:0-25166 GCA_009867235.2 Psittacus erithacus | reverse complement strand
GGAATGCCACCCAGAGGGACCTTGACACACTTGTGAGGTGGGCAGAGGCCAAGCTTATGAAGTTTAACCGTGCCAAGCGCAAGGTCCTACACCTGGGTGGGAGCAATCCCAGGCACAGCTACAGGTTGGGCAGAGAAAAGATTCAAAGCAGCCCTGCAGAGAAGTAGTTGGGGGTATTGGTGGATGAGAAAATTAACATGAGGCACCTTCAGTGTGTGCTCGCAGCCCAGAAAGCCAACTGCATCCTGGGCTGCATCAAAAGGAGCATGACCAGCAGGTCAAAGGAGATGATCCTGCCCCTCTACTCTGCTCTGCTCTCATGAGACCTCACTTGGAGTACTGTGTGCAGTTCTGGTGTCTGCAACATAAAAAAGACATGGAACTGTTGGAACAAGTCCAGAAGAGGGCCATGAGGATGATCAGGGGTCTGGAGCACCTCCCATATGAATACAGGCTGAGAAAGTTGGGGCTGTTCAGCCTGAAGAAGAGAAGGCTGCATGGAGACCTCATAGCAGGCTTCCTCCATCTGAAGGGGGCCTAAGGATGCTGGGGAGGGACTCTTCATTAGGCACTGTAGTGATAGGACAAGGGGTAATGGGTTCAAACTTAAACAGAGGAAGTTTAGATTGGATAGAAGGAGGAAGTTCTTTACTGTAGGCGTGGTGAGGCACTGGAATGGGTTGCCCAAGGAAGCTGTGAATGTTCCACCCCTGGCAGTGTTCATGGCCAGGTTGGACAAAGCCTTGGGTGATATGGTTTACTGTGAGGTGTCCCTGCCCATGGCAGAGGGGTTGGAACTAGACGGTCTTAAAGTCCTTTCCAACCCTAACTATTCTATGATTCTAAGGTATACTTTATGAGAATGTCAGCCCTATTCCTGAATTATAAACCGTCTGAGGGATTTTCTTTCCCTGTAAATCATAGTACTGGCCCTTCAGCACTTTTTCTTGCCTGGAATTTTAAAGTAGGCTCCCAAAGAGACTAAGCTGAACGCCACTTGTAGCACTTTCCAGAAAATATAACAAAGTCTATAGCAGAATAAATCAATCTGTCAGTGGTTGGCTACTTCCATCCACTGAGGTTAAAAGACATTTTCAAGCTTAAATTTAGAGTATACAAAGTCTCCTTTTTACCTTCTGAACTGCCCATCACTATGAATTTCACAGGGTGCATTAGGTTACAGAGCTGCCCAGAGTACCCACATGAAAAGTGCTACTCAGACTACGTTAAAAAATGTGTAGGTTTTTTTTTTCTCTAGGAGTGACACCTTTCCCAGGGGCTCCATTATCCAGTTGGCCTTGGCTATGTGGAAATAATTAATTTCACTTGAACGGCTTTTGTTTAGGAAAATGTTTGCTGAAGTTACTTGGGTTTCAGGATTGAGTTTCCTAGGTTTTATTATTGTGAAAAAAAGAGGATGTAGTGTGTTTTAAATGGAAGACATAGTTATAAAACTCTTCTGTACATTAGTTCCAAGTTGCTGTGCTGGCATCAACTGTTTATCGAACCAGTGAAGAGATTTCAGTTTCCTGTAGTTTTCTTCTCAGGTACCTCTGAGATCCCTAGATGGTGTGATACAAGGAGAGACACAGATTTTGGTAAAATCAAATAATACACTTGAGTGCATTTCCATTTTTAAATTCATGCAGAATTGCTTGCAAAGTAATGATATGGAGTTATCTTCATGGTATCTTTCTGATATAGACATCCTAAACATGTAAAACTAATAGACTGATTTTGATGTGAGGTATTTTCTATCTTATATTTGGTCTAAAGATGCATTGGCCATCCTCAGCTCTTTTCAGTGAAAAGGAATTAACAGGTCCTTTTCATTACAACATAGAATCATAGCATAATTTAGGTTGGGAGAAACCTTCTTAGATCATCTAGTCTAACTCCCCTTGTTATGAGCAAGAATACCTTCAACTAGATCAGGTTGCTCAGTGCCCCATCCAACCTGACTTTGAGTGTTTCCAGCGATGGGGCATCTGCAGCCTTTCTGGGCAACATATTCCAGTGTTTCATCACCCTCATCATGCTTTCTACTATGCACATGATCTACACATATGCAGTAGCCATTTTGAGGTGTCCAGGAAAATATGTCAGCAACTGCAATAATGGGATGTTTTTTTCTTTGGTTTTTTTTTTTTTTTTTTTTTTTTTTGTGGCTCTGTGGTGCAAGGCTAAAGCAAAACTGACAAATGGTAAGATTTTTATCTGAAATTTATTACAAAGTCCATGATTTTGTTATTAAGACTACTAAGGAAATCTTTCTTTTTAAATGAAAGCACGCTCATTCATTTTTTCAAGCCGTTGATGTTCTGCATGGACTGCTTATATGAAGTAAATAGTGCACAAAAAGCTAAAGTTTGATAAAAAGATTTTAACTGAATTATTTATTATTCTATTTACAGTCTGAAAACAAATATAATGAAAGATTTTATTTGTAGTTTAACAGAATTGCTATAAGCCCTACCCTTGAAATAATGTTTGCCTTCATCTTCTTCAGGCTACAGAAATAGCAACATATCTGTTGTCTACCTCAAAGAAACATTCTGATGATTAATTATTTTATTCTAGATTTCAACAGCAGCCTACAGTTAGCTACTGAAACGTATATTTAGACATTCCCCAGTTTTCAATTCTTGATAACATTAAACAATTTGTTAATATTTTTTTAAAATCAATTAGAATATTAGAATATTTATTCTAGAATAAATTAGAATATTTAGTTATAAGAATAATTAGTTATTAGAATAGTTTTCCTGTTTGACAATCTTTATGAGGCTGCAGACACTGGGTTGTAAGCACTTGTAGAGGTTTATATTTGATATTAGTGGTTTTCTCTCACAAGAAGAAGAGTAGATATCCATATTACTATAGAATGTGCAGAAATACACATTTTTACTGCAAGCACATGAAAAATCAGTCATGAATTTTTGTTTTCCTAATTGTTAATATGAATGAATACAGGAAAAATATTTTTCCAATCTGATGTATGAATTCTTGTCTTCACACTAGATTATTGGACTTTTCATTAATCCAAAATATGCCTGAAGCTATAGCTGTAAAAGAAGGTAAAGTCACTTACATTTCATTCAGAGAGTATATTTCCGTAGAGTAAAAAAATAAATCATAAGCTTGTCATAATTACATTTTCAAGCATATTTCCACTTAATCTTCGTTCTTTTCTAACATCTTAGTCTGACACTCCTTGGAAGAATCAACACTAAAATAAACATCATGGTCACCAAAGTCACTCAATATAAATGACCCAGACAACTTGAGCAAAAAAGTGTGATATACCTTGCCATAAAAAATTATTTTCTCTTAAAAACATTATACGAAACAATATTTCTATGCCTTCTACTATGGATTTTAATTTGAATAAGGTAATGGGATTTACAAATGTGAAAATCTCAAAGTCAGTTCTACCAAGTATAATTTGTGTGTTAAGGCCATGGACATGGCTACAAACTTTTTCTTCCTAAAGACCTTTTTAGTTTCTGTCACTTTTATCCATCTGCATTACTGTGCAGAGTGGTAATGGCATTTGGATATATCATATGTTTTAATAGATTCTTATATACCATATAAAATGATCTATTACAAGGTAGAACTAAGATAGATACTAAGAACCCATACATGCTAATTAAAAACTCTACAGATAGTATAAGCTATTTTTTTCATTTTTTTTACCTTTGTTTTTCATCCCTTAGTTATAGTAACTTGTCTGATTAATAACTTTAAGGAAAGCTTTCTGATACTATCTTCTGTATTCACCAGTGATAATCGGGATGCTTTACAAGACGTGTGACGCTGTAAGTAATCTGAGAATAGGCTTAATCATATAGTGCTCTGAGTTCAGTGCTGCCATGAGCAACTTTCTTTGAAAGGAGGTAAAACCAGTTAACCAAGTTCCATTTCCTCCTTCTGTGTCTTATACCTCCTACAGCCATACAACGCTCCCAAGTCACTGCCTAAATCATGCTGTTTATTGGACACCCTGTTAACCAGGCCACTAAAACCGATTATTTTTGAGGCTTTCAGGGATCCGAGGCCACCTCAGGGCGGCCTCACAAGCAGCTGTAAAGGAAGAAATGAAAGAGGATGGTAGTGCAGAATGGTAACAGTAGCAGAAACTGAAGATGTCTTTAGGAAGAAAAAATATGCAGCCATGCTCTGTATGTTACCTCACCTTCTCATGTGTGCTTGCCTCCTGTAGCACTCTTCACGCTGCTAGCACAATACCTTTATTTGAAAGTGAGTGGAGAGTTGCTTAGCCTCCACCAGAGACATTCAACTTTGTCATCACTACTTTAAGTAGCATATTCAGAGTAATACCAAAGGAAATAATACTTTTAATTGATGTCTAAAAACTGGAATAATTTTGTTGCACTTGTTGTTTCCATAGTACTTATTTTTTAAAAGGATAGTAAGGTCTAGACAACCACACATATACTTGGATTCTATTTTTTCTGAAATACTTGGCAAACTAGTATTTATATCCAATTTGTTCAATTGGAAAACATTGAAATAGAGTTTGGAAGACTGCCTCCATCTTAGACACATACAGCTGAACCTACTTTTTATATGCTTAATATACCACAGGCAGAGAAAAGGCATGATTGCAATGCAGTCTTTCTAAGGAAAGGTGTTTATAAAGGCAGTGGAGAGAATAGACATTCCTAAAATGGTTCAGTTCATCCCATCTTACTGCAGTAACCACCAGGCTGAACTTAACCCCCTTCTTGCTTGGTGACCTCTGAACTGCTGCTAGCCCAAGTGGCGGTTTTGAAGAAGTAAGGTACATGCTTGATGCGCTGTGTTTGTGCATCTGTCAGCTGTGGTGCCCTCCTGGGATGTGTCCAGCCCAGACCTACGATCTTCTATACAAGTGCCAGTCAGCTTTCTTCCATGTCATTCAATCAGAAATTTCTTGGGTGGTAGTGGAGTGCTGGATCGGAAACCTGTCCTTGTCCTTTCATAACAGGTACTTCAGCACAGGATCAGGTTTCTTAGGAACTTGCAGGCCAGTCAAGTAAGACATTTAGCAAATTTAGGAACCTACAAGCTAGACAGTGCTAGCTAGTAGACAGCTGTAATTTCAAAGGCTTGAGGGTTTTTTTCATTATTTAATTCCAACTTTGTGGTACATCTTTTCACTTGCAGACACCTCTTTCTTTTCTCATATGTAAAATAAAAAGAATATTACTGACCTCCTTTTTAAAATACTTTAGAAATCCACTGAAGAAAAATGCAATTAAAAAAAAAACTTAGGAACTATTTTGTGGTAAAAAGATGATAAAAAGAAAAAGAAAAAATGTTCAGCACATTAGAATTAAAAAAGGAAAAGTAAAAAATATCTGATTTACATGAAAACAAAGCAAACTTTGCAATAGTTTCTACTAGGAATACTTGCACAAACTTCACCTATGTTGTCTGAAAAAGGTGTCAGACAACCTAGCTTATTCAGAAGGCCTGCTCAGTCTGCAGCTATGGAAAGCTGTGTTACTCCATAACATAGCATTTGCTGCTTGCTACTCTCAAGTTTGTAAGAATATTCTCATGATATGCTCTACACATGCCCTGTGATTAGGCAGACCAGAACTCATGCACTCCTACATCCAGTTTCTGTACTTGAGACAAAATACTGACTGGATCTCCCAGTTTTGCAGAAACTCACTGCTTACCATGCAGCAATTCTACTTCTTCACATGTGCAGTTCCTTGTTTCACCACTTCCAGCTGAAATTAAACCCTTGAATGACACTTTCAGTGCTGTGCCATCCTGCCACTGTCTTTACTCTTTAAAGATGGAGCTTTCTGCATGGTTGTCTCTAATCTACAATTTATATCAGAAGTGACAGTACAGAATAATAGGTTAATTCATGCAGGAAAGGACCTTAGGCTTTCTGTAGTCCACCTCCTTACTCACAGCAGGGCCAGTTCTGGTGATGCAGACCAGTCGGCTCATGGCTTGCTCAAAAGTTTGACTCCCTCCAAGGGCAAGGATGGCGCTGCCTGTTGGGGCAACCTCAATGACCCTTCATAGGCTGTGAGGTTCTGTTAGATATTCCCAAATCTGTCTCTTCTACAGACTGAACCAGCCCAGCTCCCCCAGTCTTTCCCCAGGGGCAAGTGCATCAGCCCCATCACCATAGGATTTTTCCATAAGTTTCCTCTTTTTTCATCACGTCTTTGCTGCCTTGAGGCTCCAAACTGAATGCAATATATAGATGTGGTCTGACAGGTGTGACATGGGAGGCAACAATCCCTTCCCTCAGTTCCTGGTCCATTCCCATGTTGAGGCAACCCAGGAGGCTTCTGGCTGCTTTTGCTGTCAGGACATACCATGGACTCATGTTCGGTTCGCTGTACGGTACCACCCTGAGACATTTCCACAGAGCTGCTCCCTAGCCTCTCTGTCCTCAGCCTGTTCTATTGCAGGGACCCTGCCCTCTCTAGAGCTGTGATTGACATTTGCACTTGCTGACTTTCATGGAGTTCTTGTCAGCCCATTCCTACCGGTCCCCCTGGCCCTGCCCTAAGGCGTGCTGAGTTGCATGGTGGTAGATTGAAGAGGCCTATGGAAACATAATCATACATATAAGGGTTCCCAGGCTGACCTTACAAATTAATTCCAAAAGCAAAGGCTTATGAATAAACATTAGGAGTAGCCACAATGCAGTCAAGCTCTTTGCTATAATAGTCTTATTGTAAAGGGCACCAAGGAATACAGAGAATAGCTGTGTATAGGCTCAAAAAACTTGAGCCTTCAAATAATTGCAAGGTTAGAGACCACCATACTCCCCCATCACTTCCACAGATCTGATTAAAAAAGCTTCTTAAAGAGGAAAAAAGGAAGGAAAAAAATAAAAAAAGCAAATCGAATGTACTCTATTTATTTTAAAGAAAATCACTTTGGCTTCTCATAAGAAGATAATAATTAAGGGAACAAAATAAAAAAACCCTGACGATAGGCAACATCTTCTTTGCATGTGTAAAGAACTGCATCAGAGACTATAATCTTTTTTGTCCCTTGTGACATGTGCTTTGAAAGAGAAAGGAAGACCCGTAAGTGATGGCACTTCCACTCTTGTCCCCAAAGATACCCACAAAATATAGACATTTGATATATTCAAACGCTGTGTTGATAACTGCAAATCTTTGAGCAGTAGAAGGAAAAAAAAATTGCCCTTGAAGACTGTCTGGTTTGAAGCTTTTGCCAAAATTGAAGCTGTTAATCAGTGGAGTTGCTAATGAAACAAAATGCCCACACAGATCTAGAAAAACAATTTAGAGGCAGAAAGGCAGAGTTCTGGAGCTCTGCGTGCAAATGTGACAATGAAGGCAAAGAAAGAGTGAGATAACATCATGTTATTCATAACCTTTTGTTTGAAGTGTTTAATTTCAGTTTTGACTGTTTAAAGTTTTCACATATTTTCTTTTCTGAATAACTTCAAGAAATGCATTAAGGAATTTACTGAATGTTATTAAGAGTAATTCATTCTCTGTGTTTTAATTGCTGTGGAATATAAACAAGAATCTTTATAGAGGGATAAAGTTGCCTGACATATTAAAAATGTATTTAGATAAAAAGTCAATAGAATGTTTGAAGTTCAGCCTTTATGTATACAGTCATCCTCATTTCCAAAATATTCAGATGCATGAAGATCAGATGAGCATCCATATGTTACAGAAAAATTACACTGAAATAAGCTGCAGGGAAAGACTATGGCAGTTTTATAGGGGCCTATATCTTTAGCAGTTTTAAATAGTTTTGCATGGTTTGACTTATAACTACGAATTATAGTAGCTCTGTGGGCTAAGAAAAGCACTAGACATGTCATGCAATAGATTTTTATGTTCAAACATTTATAATGTCAGATTTGATGGAAAGAGTGCAGAGTAATCTGGAAAGGGGATGTTTCTATGGGTGTCCTTACACCTAGAGAATAACTGTAATTTAACTATGCATTCAAATAGTAGAGTATCCAGGGAAGCTTGCATCAATGACACTAATTTATTTCGCAAACAAAAAAGGTGCTACATATTGATACATTCATATTCTGTTTTGCAGTTTTCCCAGTTGCAAGCAGGGGAAGAGAACTGAATGAATCAAAGGCTGTTATTGCAGCAATGATATATTATATGCTACTCTACATTGCCAGGAGATAATGCAATAGCATTTTTGTGGATCACTACATGTCATAATTCCTGACAACTATAAGCATGTCCACATAAAAGGTCACAGTCATGGGATGCCACAGCCTGCTGAATAAAATGAAATGCAGTACCGTACTGTCATAAATACTTGTGTTGAAAAGAGGTGTAACAATTTACTGAGTAGACTAACAATTTTAAAAAAAAAAATTCTGCTGCTACAAAAGCTATTTTAATACCAGATATAATCTTACATAAGGCAGATGGGGATAAAACCATTTGAAGTAGAGGATTACACTACGAGAAAAGTAGCATATGGCTACACTTACACTGCATGGGAGATGGGATTGCAATACCACTGTGCTGCAAGAAGCCAGCATCATGATGCAGATAAAATTTTGACAAACTTTATGTAGACTATGCAAGCCACCTTTGGCCATATGAAAATACTGCGATTGTTAAACGCTAAGAAGATCTATGCAAGTAGTCTTCCACTGTGTGGGCACAGCCTAGAAGGTAGGCAGGGAGGGGAGGGCATTATCAAACCAACTGTCAGTATGTAAGTGATCTTCATGGCTATGCTATATTGCTTACTGAAGAGTGAAATGATGTTATCTGGTCTTCACAAAATTATTTCCTCCTAAATTACTACTCAGTATATGTTGATGTTTAAAGAATAGTAATGCTGTGGGTTGAGTTATGCACGCAACTGGCTAACACTTACATACTGTTTTTAAATTTCTGTTATTTTTTTTTTTGTAAGACTAGCTATAGCTGAAACAGTAGTTGCCTCTAACTTGTGTATAAGTGTACATCCTGGTAAAACAAAGGCACGCTCCTGAGACAGCTACACCATGTTATTTACATGGGCAAAGTCAGCTTCTTGTCTTGTTTTTGTAGAATTTGTGTGTGAGAGTACTAATCATGTATTCATGTGTAATCGTGTAATCACAGAGCAAAGGAGCTGAAGAGTTTATTACTTTGAACTTTTCTACTTCTTCTGGGGGCTGTTGTTACAGAAACCTTGCTAGTTCATAACTTGGCATATTAACTTAAACCAGCCATCAATTTGCATTTACATTATTATTTTCAGGCTTTAGCTATATTAGCTGAGGGCAAGACATGCTGCCTGAAGAAGGAGCAGAGCAAATAGCTGGAGCCTAAAAGCTTTGCAGTAACTGGAGCTAAATCCAACAGAGACTAGAAGGCAACAGCTCTGGGGAGGGTGGAGACAAGGCAGAAAAGAAGGGCACCTGCAAGCCAGGTGGGAACTTACAGATTCAATCGTAAAAGCCCTGGTGGATCAGCAGTGTGATCTTTTAGTTTAAATGTAAGCTGAAATGAGTTTGGCATCACAAGCAAGAGAATTTTTTCCTTTGTTAGGTAACAGAGTTTGGTCATTCTTCAGCAGTTTCTTTTATGGAGGAAACTACAGAATTCAAAATTTTGGTTTAATTGCTTTAGTCAAATAGGAGTAACCTTAGATAACCATAGACTGCAACCTTACAGTATTAGGTTCATGTCCTGTACAGAAAACCAGTTTACCCTAGATTTTGTGAGACAATTAAGCTTTTTCTTTATAGTCCACTGTGGTAAATTGATAGGAAAATCTTGATAAATCTTCTTAAATCATGTTGCTGGTAAGAGCTGTAGGTATGGACAGAATTCTTGACAAGTTGTGTGGGAAAATGACTTTGGTAAAGTTGGAATTAGAGAAAAATGGGGCTTAACAGAGGTTGTAGTGTTAAGGAAAGTTTTTCAGGGTGAAATACAGTTGCTGCTTCCAGGATGGTTGGCATGCACAGATTTTACTCCATCACAGTTCCCTGAGTAACACAACCTGCCATTCTAGTACATGCTAAGAGGAGTAACAGAGAGTGGAGCAGAGTGGAGATGCCATGGCCAGGCTCTGTTGCGCTGCTTTGTTCGTTTTCCAGAATTTTTAAAATACAGCATTACGGATCACAGTATTTGCCATGTTCCTGATCAGCTGTTATTCTATTACCAATTTAGATGTATTTGGTTATCAGTTCTGACTACTGTTTGCTTTTTTTATTTATTGGCATCCTGCTGTGGGACTAAGTCTGGAAAAGCTTATATTTCTCTAGGTAGCTAATGGTATAGCCCTTGTCATCATAATTCATTCTCTCATCACAGTGTCATGTCATTAAGCTGTGTTAAACTTTGGTCAATCTCAATGTTTTTTGATAACTGTGGAATGTATTGCAGCCTCCTAGTGAACAACCAAGTGCAATAATACTTAAAGGCAACACATTTTTATACAGGGAAATTAAAATAATAATAATAATCGAGAAGTGTTGGCTCTTTGATTCTGTTTAGATTCAGCTTTTGGAGAGCACCAGGCTTTGTTGATGCCAGTACCTCTTGTCTGTGACTTTTAAGAATAACTGGAGCATAAATTACATGAACAACAACAAAAAATGCTATGCTTATAACTATCAGGTAATACTGGGTGACAGAAAATGCAATCATTTACATGCAAATAGCTTTGAAGCTGTACTGACTCTAAAGATGTAATAGACTGCCTTTATTAAGGTCATATTCCTTAGAGACTTTACACTTGAACATAGGGTCTATAAGCTGTTTATGTCCATGCATGACTTCCTGACTACTATCTTACCTTTATTCCCATAATTTTTAAACTTTTCTCGTGTTTTTCCTATCTTTCATTAGTCTGTGTGTATCAGTGTCTAACAACACTAATGAGCTGTGGCCTCAAAGCCTCAGGAATCTACATGTCGCTTGAAATAAATGGCTTACCTTGATGCAAAGTTTAGGTTACTGAATAAGCCTGCAGATTGTTACCTTTGCTACTTCCCTCTCCCCCCACCCCATTTTTATCTTTTTATGATTTCTGTTCATTCATTTGAATTCCTCCATATGAAGAAATTCTGAGTACTGACACTGAGTATTGTAAGAATACAGAAAGTGAATATTTTCAAGTAAAAACAAATCCAGTGATTTTTTCATAATACCACTGTGTGTACGTCAATGATAAATTGCAACAGATATGCTAATGGACCCAGTAGATAAATTGCAACAGATATGCTAATGGATGCAGTACTGGCTCCAGTCCTGTGTAACATCTTCATTATGATCTGGGTGATGGGGAACAGTGTACCCTCAGCAAGTTTCTAAATGACACTAAACGGGGAGGAGTAGCTGATATGCCAGTAGATCATGTTGCCATCCAGAGGGACCTCAACAGGCTAGAGAAGGGGGTTGTCAGGAGCCTCAGGAAGTTCAACAAGGAGAAATGCAATATCCTGCAGCTGGGGGGAGCAACCCCATGCACCAATGTATGCTGGGTACTGCCCAGCTGGAAAGCAGCCTTGCAGGAAAGGACCTGGGGCATGAATTGAACATGAGCCATAAATGTGCCCTTCCTGCAAAGACTGCAAATGTTATCCTTGTCTGCATTAGATGAAGTATTGCCAGCAGGTCAGATATTTAATAAAAGTTTGTGCCCTGTCTCTGTATGCTAAAAATCAGCAATATGTCTGAGTGTTTGGGCCTCATTCTTCAAGAAATTTTACTTGTTTCAAGTGTGTTGCTAAAACGTATCAAGGTTGTAGAAAAACAAAAGCTAGTCACCTGGTCTAATTCAGCCTCTGTAGTACCCTTGTTTTCTTCATTATTACACCAAGGATCCTAATTTCTTCAAAGCCAAGTTAGCAATTGTGAATATACATGTAAGGGATAATCAGACTTTACAGTAAGCAACTGTGCCTTTTGACGTTAAAGTTCAAGAATTACTCTGGCACATCTCTGACACCTGTTCACTTTAAGGCGAAAATAATTAGTAGGCAAGTGAAAATAAGAATAACCTAGGCAGTTATTTCACTTTTGGGTTAAATTAAAAGAAAATATTACTTTTGGGAAGCCAGGAGCATATTAGCTGTACTTGCAATCCAATTCTCCTATGGAGCCGTACAATTTATAATAACACCCTTGGGGCTCTTTTCTAACTAACTTGGATGGCCATGTCCTTTGTGACCAAACAATCCGGTATGTGAAACCTTTCCAGCAAATTCAGAAATTTCTGTCTGATCAATGATGTTGCTAACAAAAATCTAAACTTCTCTACTCCTCTTTAAACTTCATTTTCATTGTTACATGAAATGCAACGAAGGTGGTTTTCCAATTGCCTTCTATTTGCTTTTGCTCCTTTCTTTCAAAGAATCCCAGAGGGACATACATAAACATTTGCTATTTTCCTGAATATCTGAAATGTTGTTGGACCTGCATTTGTACCAGTATTCACTCCCAAAAAGAATGCTAGGAGAAAGAAGTTCTGGATAAACAAATGCTTACCTCAAAGCGTGCTCAAGTGCTTGTTGCATAATTATGTTGATAGCTGAACTTGCAAACTGTGAGGCTGAATATGTTTATTTTCTGAAAAATTGTACACAAGTTAGCCCTTGACATTGCACAAGTAGTCATCTTAACAATCTAAACCTCTGCTTCAGACATTAGGATGTTTATTCAAGATCCTGTGCTGTGGTAGAATAAATAATATGTGCAGAACTGTCACAGTTTTTCTGTCAAGAAACTGCAGTGTAGAGTGGCTATACAAAATGTATGAAATATTTCTCTAAATGTTGCAAATTTAGAAAGAACCTACTTCTTTCTGCAAATTCAATTTCTCATTGTGAGAATATATTATGGATGTTAAGCATGCCAGTGGACCTCTATCATTTTAAGTGTTTTTATTTACTATTAGTAGCTCTGAGTACTTTCTGTGGTGTTAGTGATTAACTGATATATTTCATTACAATATTTTAAATGAAATCTCAGTTTTGAGAAGACAGGTTTCCAAGCCTCTATAAAATTTGGCAACTGCCATGACTTAACCCCAGCTGGCAACTAAGCATCACACAGCTGCTTGCTCACTCCTGCAATGAGATAGGGAAGGGAATTGGAAAAGTAAAACCACAAAAACTCATGGGTTGAGATAAAGGCAGTTTAATAGGCAAAGCAGAATCCACACACACAAGCAAAGGAAAACAAGGAATTCATTCACCATTTCCCACTGCCAGGCAGGTGCTCAGCCATCTGAAAAAGCTGGGCTGCATAATGGTTACTTTGGAAGACAAATGCTATCATTCTGAATGTCCCCTCTTTTCTCTTCTTCCCCCAGCTTCATACACAGAGCATGACACCATACGGTATGGAATATCTCTTGAGTCAGCTGGGGTCAGCTGTCCTGGCTGTGTCCCCTCCCAACTGCTTGTGCACCCCCAGTCTACTCACTGGTGGATGCGGAGCAGAAAAGGCCTTGGCTCTCTGTGAGCTCGGCTCAGCAGGAACTAAACATCTGTCCAAAACAGAGTCCCATACTGGATACTATGAAGAAAATTAGCTCTACCCCAGCCAAAACCAGCACAGTAACTCAGTCCAATTATAGTGTCTTTAAGTGACTCACCTAATTTTCATCCTAATACAAGAACATTGTAAAAAATGAAGGTATTGTGAGCATGGTATTTTGCAAAACATTCTACAATCGGCTAAACATGTTGGATCTCACTTATCTGCTGAAACTTCTTTGATGAGTTATTTCTTTTCATGTTGCATTGTTTAATTTAGCAAAGATCAACTGAAGCGAATTTAGATGGACATTCAAGTAGAAAACCTTTTACCAATCTTTACTTTGACATGTTGAAAAAGAGTTTTCACCCAAAGTGTGAGAATAATACATTATATATATGTAAAGATTATATATGTTGGTTAAAGATTGTTAGATTAAAAAGCAAAACCATGTAAAATCTTTGATTGTTCTTAAAGTTTTAATATTATCACCATTATTATTTTGTGGCCTAAAGTCCTCATTAAGGCTTTTGCTTGGACAACACAGGAATTGAGATGTACTTATTATTAAAATTCCTTGCTTTCTTAATTTGATGCCATTTACTGTAATCCTTTTACAGATATATTCGCTGGAAACTTCATAAAGTGCAAATCTAGGGTGAGAGATATTTTCTTCCCACTAATCCAATTTGTTTTGACACGCTGGGTGGTTTTACTTCTATTTCTGAGATGAGTTCAGACAGTTTATATACAATTTGTGTCATAGAAACTGCTTGACATTTTACAGTGTAGAACTGGTTGATTAATGATGGAGGAAATGTAAACTACTAAACCAATCACTTCTAAATTTTGGAATGACATAGAAGGTTTTTTTAAATTGAGGCACCCCCCCTAGCTGATTAGTTCCTTCCCAAGAATTTTGCAGAGCATGTAAAGGCAAGTTGATGATATTTACATGCAGTTTCTTTTAGTGGACTAGTAATCATATCTATATATTTTTTAGAGAATGTTTATATTGTTACATAGCTAGAAGAAGAAATTGTTGGTTTTTGTCTGGCTCCAGGAACATTAAATACCTGAGAAAAAGGGTTGATGTCAATATCCTCGTTAGTTCGTCATTGTTATTCTGTCACCTTCCTACATGCCAGATTTTGAATGTGAGAACAATTTTTCAGAAGAACTTTATATGCAGATACTAAACTGCAAGTTGAAAGTAAAATTTGTGTGTCATGAGCCCAGAGGCTGGCTTTGTTTGACCACCCTCAGAAGTGGCCACAAGTATAAAGCACAGTTTTAATCAAGGTCATTCACAAATATAAATCTGATCCCACTTCAGATTTGGGCCAGAATGTAGCTAATGCAAATTGCTGTTTACCTATTGAGTTAAACACTGATTTATATTTCTTGCAGCCTGGCTCCTCTTTTCTCTCACTTCATGTTCTTCCTCTGCTGACAGCAGCAGGAAAGAATACACTCATTTGTCTTCTTTACTCAATGTCATTTCCATTATATCCTATTCAAGTTAAGTAAATAAATGTTATTCTCTTTAGCTACCTTTTCACACAGGCTTTTTCCGGTACTCAAGTATATTCCTTTACTGTCCCAACTCCTCCTTCTAGGAAACTTCCACCAAAACTTCCATGTTAGAAAATCAGGTTTTCCAGACAGGATTTCAATTCACATGATGTATTGGCATTGTGTAATATTTTGTTGATTAAAATCTGATAAAACAATCCTAATATAACAAAAATAGGACAAGGGGGAATAGTTTTAATCTGAAAGAGTGTAGATTTATTAGATATATCGTGGCAATTCTTGCTGTGAGAGTAGTGAGACACTGGAACAAGTTTCCCAAAGAAATTATGGGTGCCCCATCCCTGGCAGGGTTCAAGACCACATTGGATGGGGCTTTGAGCAACCTGGTCTAGTGTGAGGCATCCCTGCCTATGTCAGGGAAGGTGGAACTAGATGATGTCTAAGGTCCCTTCCAACCCTATTCTATGGTTCTATTCTATGGTTCTATTAAAACTTACTTCAAAATACAAACATTTAGAATTAAGGAAGTTTTTCTTTACCCTTAAATGCATTTTAAGTTATTATTGTTCTTTGAATATATTTATTGCATTTCTATACTTTTTAATGGCAATTAAAATTCGTAAACCAAAGCTATGGCAGAGTGATTTTTTTTTTTTTAAATGAAGTATGACATGTTGAATTGTCCAGAAAAAGAGAAAAAAAATGCATGTTATATGGTATTATTATGCTTTGATAAAAAGAAATCTGACCGGCTAAAAATGATAATGTTAGTATTTCATAAATTCAGAAGTATTCTATAATGGGATATTAATTTTAATGCGGCACATAAGGTTACATATGGCATTGTTTGTTTTTTACAGTGGAAGTAGTCTGTGGGAAACAGCTCATCAGCATTTACCAGAAACAAATAAATATTAACACATTTTATAGTGGTGATTTTATCTGAACCTATTTAATGGATGAATGAAACTGATCTGGGAAGTTAGCGTCAGAAGCTCAGTTGAGACAATCTGCCGCAGTTTGAGCAATGCCAGTGAGACCTTCTGATTTGAATCCCTCATCCTCACTCCTGTGAACTATCCATCTAGCTAGAGCCTAATTTACTGCCCGTTGAAAATCGCAAGGGAAGAAAGTTAGTAAATAAATATCTCACATTGTACCTTTAAAGATGTGGGTCTCAAGGTCATTCTTTAGGCGAACTTTATCATTTTCACACTTGTATTGAGGCCCTTATGCTGAAGATATGCTCATAGAGCATTTCAAAACTGCAGGGAAGGTATAAAATGGTGACCTTTCTACTTCCTGATTTGCATGCAGAGTCTTTGATAGATAAATTCCAGAGAACTTCATGATCTCTGTCTTACTTCCAAGTAGTTTACAGTGTAGATATATACAGCTCAAATTAATGACATGTATTATAGACTCTCTCCCTTCATAATTTCACTGGATTGCTATGTTAGGAAAGTCAGAATGAGACCAAGATTTTCTTCAGGGAAGTCTTCCTACTCCATATTTTCGTGAAGCCATTTAACTGATAGAGACAGAAGGAGCTGTATATACTAGAGGGCGTCTTCAGAGCTTTTGGGACTTAAAATCTGGAGGCTGAAAAAGGCTGATGGGTAGTGAAATCCTTGTCCTTGAAATCTGCATGCTTCAATTAAGAAAATGTTGAGCAAAGTAGCATAAGCCATGAACAAATAAAATACAAAATAACAAACAGATTTAATTTAAAAAGTTCACATAATTTTAGCTTTGTGATTCAAGTTTGAGGACCTTATAAACTAAGGAATTGAACTTTGAAAAAAACATACATCTGACACATTTTATGAATAACAGTAATTTACAATAACTGGGGAGACATTATTAGGTATTAAGATACATAAAACTACTAGTCAGTTTTAAAAGAAATTTTGGCTGTATCATTTTAAAGCTGGTTTTAATGGCAAAATATGCTCTTTTCAGTAGCATAATACTTTCCAGTACCCTGATCCCAAGGTACTAGAAAGATAAGTCCTTTTTATTTAATGAACAAGTCTAATTATCTTTCCTTGTAAAATCTTAGTTCTGCAACCTTTTTCAATCTTTGTTTCCCAGGCTTCTTACTTACAATTACATATGTGATTTCCTGGCATCATCAACACAACAATATTGTCTTGGAAGAAAATGAAAAATCTGAAACAGTTCCTAAATAACAATCTTCTCAAGGTGTTCAAAATATCAGAGTTAGCATTTTTCACTTACTTTAGTAATATAATTAATAAATCAATGTTATTAATTAATAATAATTCTTTGGATTTTGACTATTCCATTAAATTAGAAAGTTGGTGAATAATCATCTGCCACAGAGAACCTCAGATCATTCTTTATCTGTTTTGTATAAAAGTAGCTTTGAGGAATGCACCATTATCCTTCCAGAAGGGACCTGACAAAAATGCTGATGATTTTGCATGGCTCAGTTTATAAGATTTTCCCTTCAAGTATGTGTTATAGACATAGGTATTAGCTGAAAAAAATGTACTGCAGGGATACTAAATTCAGAATTCATCTTCTATTACTGCAGGATGATTTATTTCATTTATTCGCATTATTACTGTAATCAATTCATTAGCTTCTTTAGACACCAAAATTGATAGAAGATCCCCTCATGATAAATGTGAGTGCTGTATTCTTACCTGAGATAAACATAATTATACATACAACTAAATTATTATCCTTAGGTAGCTAGAACCTAATAAACACAATGTTGATTTTTCTAAGATAAATTATTTTTATTTTTACTGTATAATTAAAAAGTCATTCACTGCTTTGGGAAAAATATTCTAGTTTTAAAGGTCAGACAGTGGAAAATCCCATTCTCAAAGTACTTTAGAAAAGCAGTGTTTAGATCTAAAAGAGGACACTTCTTTGCTGATGTCATTCAAACAGGTTGATTGCAGAGCCCTTTGAATGTAAGCTCATTCAGTCAGGTTGCATGAATAGCAGCAGTGGAGAAAAGCTAACAGAGATGCTGGTACTGCCCCTGTCAGTATGGACACCTTTCCTGGTTCTGTCATAGAGCCCACATCAGCAGGCACTAACCAGTGCAGAGCAATACTGACAAATATGTAGAACAAAACAGACAGTGCTGAGGCCTCAGTCTCTGCACTGGAGAGCTTTCTTTTGGAATAGCCTTTTATCCAACAGACATCTAGCTTGTGCGTATGGCTTTTTAACACAAACCAAGAAGGAGAAAGTGGAGAGAAGCAAGAAATTTATTTCAAAAAGTGAGATTTGACCTGAACACAACTCCACAACACAAGAGGGGACTTTAGTTCTCCCTACAGCAAGGATCAAACTCAATTATTTCTCACCTTTTTTAAGCACACAAGACTGGCTATTCTATGAAAGAGGATATACTTAATAAGTGACTTTGATGCTTTACCAAAATACAGAAAAATGTCATGTAACTGCCCAAACAATGAGAGAGTCACCCAAGGCACTAAGTAGAGAGGAAGAGAATGAAAAAAGGAAGTCTGATGTCCAGTCCCTCCTCCTATATTCTTTGTGCATTTTGCATACATAAGTTTGAGGATAAAATACATGTGAAACTCTAAAAATGGAAGTCAGGGTGTCCTGAGTTTGGCAGCTAAGCGGATAAAAGGAGAAGTAGAACATGTTTTTCATTCCCACCTTACAAGAGAATGATGAGCAGAGAAGAGGCCACACATGCCTACATTCAGAAAGGTGTATCCAAGCCTTGCACCTCTTCTCAGAGCATGGAGCAGTGGGGAGTCTGTGGCTTCAAGGTTTCGCCCTGTCCATGGCATCTGCTGTTGGCGCAGCATAGCGGATCTACTCTAAGGCTATTTGGCCTAAGCTTGAATGTAGGATCCTTAATTCTACCATCTGAACCACAATTTCAGAAAAAAAACTCACTGACGCAGTACCCACATCATTCTTGGAGTTAGTTAGCCCCATGAGGAGCTTGGCATTCCAAAAAAGGAATGATATATAAGCCCTAGAGCTAGAATGTGGTGTGCAGAGTATTTTGTCACCCTGCCACTCAAAAATTCACTGAGAAATATGTGCCTGGCTCCCTGTAGGCCCTTTCAGAGTTCTGACTTATAAAAATAAGTGCCTATCAAATATCACATCTCTGGAGAAATCTTTGTAAGAGCTGAAAACACTGGCAATCAATCACACTACAATAAAAGTACCCTCATGGGCCTTTATCCCTAAGGATTAAATAGAAATTAACCCAGTTTCACCTTGGTAGGAAAAGACTTGGAAAAAAATAGCAATCCCAAACTTCCTTTTTAAAAGTAAAATTAACTTCACTGTGCAAAAAAAGTAACAGTCTGCCATTTAAATTACCACATAAAACCGCAGAGTTATTTTCCCATTTTGATTGATGCTATCCTTGATATTCTCAACAACAGTTGAACCCTTCAGAATTAAAGTAGGATGTGTTAAGAGAATATTTTTTGGGGAGTCTGAGGTGGGAAGTTTCTGGATGTGTTTTTAAGCCAGAATGGCATGTTACATACAATGTATACATGACTTCATACAGAAGAAATTACATGAAGGCAAGCTGATTACAGCTTTCATACTACATACAGTATCAAAGTGGTACAAATGCCAGAAGAGAAAGCAATGAGACTGCTAAGTATTGCAAACCTTTGGCTGCTGTACGACATATAGTGTTAGGTGTCTTAATGGAAAATTAGTGTGCTGTGACTGCTGTGACACAGACAGCTAAAACTGCCTTGTAGAAAAACTGGGGATTACTGGCCTGCCAGAACATCTTCAGAGTTATTCACTGTTCCTTTTGTATGGTGGGTTTTATTTTTTTATTGTTATTGTTGCTATGACTAAAGTTTAATGTAAAATCTTAATAGGTACATTTTGAAAAAAGTAAACATCAAAAGAGAATGAAGTTTCAGGCAGGAGAATGGCAGCAACAATGAGGTCCTCTCAATTCACTCACTTGTTAAATATAAAGACCATAGAGATGATGGGGTGACCTGTGGGCATCAAGATTAAGAAGCACAGAATTTCCCTGGGCTATTGTCACAAAACATTCTCTGCCTATCATTTCACATAATTGTTAGACATTCCCTCTCTAATATTTTTTCCTTTTTTTTTTTTTCCCCTTCCACTGAATACTTTAGCTCCAGCAGAGAAAGCATATTAGCTTATGTCTCACCAACCATATTAAAATCACAAATCATGTTTTGGGACCAGATGCACAGGCAGATTGAACATGGTGGGGAATCACATTTTTCAGAAATCTACACAAAGTGTTTTTGGAATCTGGATACTTCTATTTTATATTGTCACTTTTACCACCATCGCATCAATATATTTCCCAAAGGATAAGGTTTGGGGGAAGGGGTGTGTTGTGCTTGGGTTTTTGGTTTGGTTTGGGTTTTGGTTTGTTTGGGTTTTTTTAATATATTTTAGCAACACATTTCATTTCTCCATTTGTAAAACCTTATGTAGAATGCTGTGGCTTAAATAAGATCTATTTCCATTCACAGTTTTAGTGTCATCTAAAAGTCTACATCCATCTGGCTGAGGCCATGTATGTTCCCCCAGGGACTTCCAAGCCCCAGTTACCAAGCAAGTGCGAGGGACCTACAAGCAAGAGAAAGGCTACATTTGTTTCTGATTATATTCAGTGACTTCAGTCAGATTGTCTGGGACATTAACAGAATTGCAGATTTTGGCCGCAGGAATCCAGTTAATGTCTGACATTATTTATTTACTGATAGTCTAAAAGCCATTAACTTAAATTACTCTCCCTCTCATGTTGACTTCTCCAGAAAAAAGGATGAGCATAAATGGTAGCATGTATCCAGTTCCTGATTCTAATTCTGGTGTTTGAATGAAATATTTGCGATGCCCTTTCGTATTGTTAAACTATTAAGTAGTCATATTTGAGAATAAAACCCGTAAGAGTAATGAAGGTTAAAAATCCCCTGATATATTGCTATTATAGAAATATATCTACAGCACATATACATATTTTATACATCTCTAAGTATACACAGATATGATGTATTAATGGTCAATAAAACCTCCTTCTAGGTTATATTGTGGCATAATAATTTTGGGCAGTAAAAACTCCTGTTTCATGCTGTCATATCTCTCCATTTATATGATACAATATTTATGAAGGAACTGTGCTATTTGAAAAAATAGTGTCAATTTAGAATTGCATTCCACCTATAAGAATCTCAATGTGATGTGAAGCAAATTTTTCCTCATTTTCTTCTTCTTTACCCTGAAGAGAAAGACTCTGCATGTGTTTTTGCATGTGGAATTAAAGTAGGTACTAGAAATCTCCATACTGTGGGAGAAGTGGAAGAAGAAAATTACCCTTGCCTTTCACTCAGCACACAAGCCAAACCCATGTCCTTTGCTGTCCTGAAGTCCTCTTTGCTGTGAAGATTTCCTGATGTATTCTATGCTTTGTAGAGTTGATGGAACATGGGAACCCCTGCAAGTGTTAGTGTGGGATTCAGAAGGCTCCTGTGAATACCCATGCTTGCCTGTGCGTTATCACACAGATGATGTTGTCAGTCTAAGCTCCCATGAATTCCCTAGAGAAACATAAAAGAAATAAAAAACATGAAAAGGAGCTAGGCTTATATAATGTCTTGATAAAAAGTGTTTTATTTTTATAGCTGCACTTAAAGAAGGGTAGCTACTAATTTCCACACTCCATTCAGGAGAACTAAAGCACAGAAATACTAAATGGTTTGTCCAGCATTACCTTTTGTAGCTAAAGTGACTGGATGAGAAGCTCAGTCACCTTATTGCAGCTTTCTGGTATATACCCTGCACCTAATGTGTTATTATTTCCAAAAAAACACAGTACAAAAGGCTTAATAAGAGAAAGCTCCACTTTAAATAATGAAAAAAAAACAAAAAAAGACATTTCATTTAATTATTTAACTAGTCATTATTAACTTACAAAAGTGTTTTTTCACTACCTGTGACAGAGCGGATGAGAAACAAAAGTAAGACTACCTTACATGTAATCCTGAAGTAGAATTTACTGTGACAGAAGAAATTGTCACTTGATGGTGCTGTGGCTCCATGACTGTCTTTTCCCAGATTTTCCATATTACCATATATAAGATGCAGAGTGTAAATCTTCCCCAGCAAACACAGATCTCAAAAGTTCAAATAAAGACCATAATATCAAAAGTGCCGTTAGCATGGAGCCAACCAACAGCAAAGCACTTAGGCCTGAGGAGAAGATAACATTTGTCTGCCAGTGTATGGTGGATGCTTGATAGGCTGCTTATAGAATGGGTAAAAAGTTAGGTTCCAAGTGCTAAATGTAAAGAAAAAATTTAAGAACATGACGAAACAAGTAATGTGAAACCAGGAAATTAAAATTTATAGTGGAACCAACATTTTCACTCCAATTTTACCTTATATTTTCTTGTGTTTTGACATTGACTTTGGACACAAGTGATAAACCTATAAAGCTGGACAGTAAGTTTGTAAAAGTGAATGGAAAAGCTCACTTTTTGGAATGCACATAGCTGTCAAATATTTACACCTACAGAAAGAACATTAGCATAATTAGAATAACTCTAACAACATCATTTTTAGAGGCCTTTTGGAAAGAAGACTGAAATTTTCAGGGAAGATAGCTGACTAAAAGTAAGTTTAGGTATCTCATTAACACCACCACCCCCCCCCCAACAAAGTCCAAAGCCCATAATATTTTACCAAAAATCGATTTTCTGTTTCCTTGAACATTTTTATTTCCTTGAACATTTTTATTTGGAGAAGGAAAAGAAGAGGCAGCTGGGCAAAATAAATATAGAATGCCTAATTAGTAACATTGCCCATCACTTCCATTTTTAAGACCCTGAATTCATTTGTTTATAAGTTTGCCAAACTTCAGCCATCTGGACTGAAATTTCCCAGCCTGTAGGCTGATTAAAAGGAAAAGAAAAAGAAAAGAAAAAAAAATCTATCCAAACATTTTTAGGGACAATAATACAGGAAAATATTTTGTTCCACCATTATAAAAGAAAAAATGGCAACATTTTCCTCGAAAATACTGGGTTTTTTTTGCCTGTAATGAAAGGACTTGAAATGCAATAGAGAGAAAGCCCATACAGGAAATGTGACTCTTTTGTCTAAGTTACAAAAATCTGCATAAGCAGGTCAAATTTAAAGACTTTAAATTTTTAATATTGCAGCGCACATATGCCCTTTGAAGACTTCTTCTAAAATTCTGAAATCTTCAAAGATTTCAGTCCTGCTAGTCATGATTCAATCTGGGGACAGAGAATCCTTGAATCTATAGGTTGGGTTCCTGTAAGCCACACAAAATGCCTGTACTGATTGTGCAGACCACACATCTGGACATTGCAGTTGTGTTTTTGTTTCCCTCAGTGAAAACAGAGTTAAATAAAATGCAAAAAATGAGTAGAAACTGAAAGAAAAACCTGATAAACTAGGGCTTGTAAAGACTAAAACAAGAATGAGGATGTAAAAGGCCAGATGAAGAACTGAGAAGAAGGGATCAGAAGAGTTAAAGATTTTAGGAAATGAAGGGATAAGCCTATGAACACCAGTGTGTAGTTCTCCTCAGAACCTGAAATAGTACCCAAAGTTTTTTCAGTCCCATTGTGTCTCTGCTTTCAGTACATGTCTGTGAAAGTCAAAGGCCAAGTTTTCTCTCTTTAATCATAGTCTGCACAGGTGAGCACAATCTAAACCTATTGTTCTATTAATTCAAGTGTTAAAGATATGTTTAGTAAACCTTTTCCTCATTGATGGCACCTTTATGTCGTGGTTTAAACTCTGCCACGCAGCCCACTCACTCACCACCCCCCTTCCTTCCTCAGCTCCCGGAGGGATGGGGAGGATAATAAAGATGAATACAACTCCCACAGGCTGAGATAAGAACAGTCTATTAACTAAGGTATAGCACAAATCACTACTGCTACCACCAATAATAATAATGACAAGGGAAATAACAAGAGAAGAGAAGAGACTACAATGGCTCACTACCGATCGATACCCAGCCCCACCCCAGCAGAATCTCTAGCCCTTCCGGGTGACTGCCCGTTACATCCTGGGCATGATGTGCTGTGGTATGGAATACCTCTTTGGCTAGTTTGGATCAGGTGTCCTGCCTCTGCTTCCTCCCAGCTTCCCCTCCTCCCTGGCAGAGCATGAGGCTCAGAATGTCCTTAGTCTAAACATTCTAAGCAGCAGTTAAACCATTGGTGTTATCAGCACTGTTCTCAGACCAAAAGTCAAAAACACCGTGCTGCACCAGCTACTTAGAAAGAGAAAAATGACTGCTACTGCTGAACCCAGGACACCTTTATCATAACATTAAGAAAGACTTTTCAAGTGTGTGTTTCTATGTCTGATTTAACCAAGGAAGTTTTACTATATAAACTCACCCGTTCTTTATGTTGCAGAAGACTGTCTAAAAGAGCTCAATGTCATCTACATAATTAATAACTATATTATATTATGTCATGCGCAAGAGGAGTTTTACACTAACACACATAATGCTGATCTTCCATGGGGCTTTTTTGAGCCTTTAACTTTGCAATTCAAATAATATACTTTTAATGAGCAGTTTTAAGTAAAATCTGTGCTATTTGCAATGTCAAGAGCCATGAATTCTTTTGAGAAGAACATTGACAAACTTGTCAGAGACATGTGCAGTTTGCTGTATGTTTCCCATGGAACACAGAAGAGGTATTCTGATATTTTTAAAGTATACTCATTTTTTATACAGGAAAGATTCCATGTTGATGAGATATTGTATGGTATTTTTAAACTGGGCTTTATACCTCAGGATGGTTTCTATAGGGTTTACAGGACTGCTATCTAGAAGGGCTTTCTTAACAGGAAAAAGTCAGAGAATATGAAGAACTAACAGATCTTGTTTAAATTTTTGCTTCTTCTATAATCTGTGAAGTTGAGCAGCATATTTAAGTACTTAAAAAAATGCATGTATTTAAAATTAACTTTGACTTCAACATATACTTAAATATTTGTCAGATAGTGGCAAAATGGAGTCTTGATTGTTGTCGTGGTTTAAGCTTAGTCGTAAATCAGAAAACCATGTAACCTGCTCGCTCCCCCCACCCCCAGCCTGTCCTT
>WYDI02036728.1:1114-30857 GCA_009867235.2 Psittacus erithacus | reverse complement strand
AAGTTCTTTACTGTGAGGGTGGTGAGGCACTGGAATGAGTTGCCCAGGGAAGTTGTGAATGCTCCATCCCTGGCAGTTTTCAAGGCCAGGTTGGACAGAGCCTTGGGAGACGTGGTTTAGTGGGAGGTGTCTGTGCCCATGGCAGAGGGGTTAGAACTAGATGATCTTAAGGTTCTTTCCAACCCTATCTGTTCTATGATTCTAAGTCCTGAAAGGAGGTTGAGGGGGGAAAAGAAAAGCCCTGCAATCTGTGCAGTATCTCTCTACCCACCTACCCTTCATTCACCATCTCCACCTTCCTTAGGGTCCTCCCCATGTTTCTACAGTCTGGACTGGCCACAGAGTAATTTCCTATGAGGAATGTTGAAGTAATTCTACATTTTAGCCTAAATAAATTCTACCTCCTCTACATGGTATTTTGGAGATGTTTTTCCCTGAAAGTCAATGACAAATTAATTCCATCCAATGATAATTTATATATAAAACAACTTTGGAAATTAACAGGAAAGTCACTTTTATCTACTGTGAGAATGTATTCTGAAAAATATGTGATAATATCCTGTTTATGCAGTAATTAATCATAATCTTCCTTATCTTCATCAGCCTCTGGGAAAAAGCCACTGGTTCTACGAAAAGTTTAGCTGGTCCTTGAAACCTTTAGTAAACTGGCCTTTCATGTCTCTTTCTGTCCCTTAACATTGATACTGACATTAAGAGATGATTATTTAGGTGAGAAAAATCACTAGTGAGTAATCTGATTCTTTCTTGATATACAGCTCCTGATCTTTAATGAGAATTAAGAATATTAATGTTCAAATTGTAACTCCTCTAAAGAAAAGACAATTTTCAGGAAAAATCATACTCATAAAAGTAACATTTTGTTCACGTATGTGAAAACATTTTTGATTCTGTAAATTGTACACTGGATCTTGAATACAAGTTTAGTTTAACCTATTTCTGGATAATGATGAACAATTAATATAAAATCCCCATAAATCTACTTTATACAATTAACAGGTTATCCTAATTTTGTCTTGAGTTGTCTATTTTTATTTATATAAAGTAAATAGCTTTAATAATAATATGTAGACTCTGAATTGCAATTAATGTCTGTTATGTACTGTTCTTTTATAACAAATATTATTTTGCAGATGTATACAACCTTTAAAATAGCTGAAAAAAATCTAACTGATGCTTGATGTTTTCTTATGCAGAAAACAGCGGAAAATGATCAGAAGTTTTATGTCAATCTTCCTAGAAGATATTCAAATAGCCTAAAAGCATAAACTGTCACTTATGAAGCATTAACAAGAGATTCTGTTTTTATGTGTCCTGTTCTAATTATCTCTGTTACAAGAATTTCTTATTCCTGCCACCATTTTGGACTAATCTAGCAATTTCCTCCTCTTGGCTGAATGATTAATCACATAAATGATGCCACTAGGGCCAGTGGGCATGCTAGAATGAAGTTATTTTTGTCAGAGTACATGTTCACAGGTCTGGCTCCAGGATGCTCAGTAGCAAGGCAAAGATATTAAATGTAATCAGTATGTTGAAGACTTTCAAGTGCCCACGTGGCCTTCTTTTGGAGGTGTACAATTTCAGAAAAAAAACTTGGGTATCTAGGGTTCTTAACCACCATCCTTTTTGTTTGCCTTGTGTAGTACCTTGGAGACCCAGTTCCTAGGCAGATCAGCCCCCTACAAACTTTTCAATGCAGTGCTTGGCCAGAATTCTCTCCTAGGTTTGTTCACCAGTTCCACCTGTACATAAATACCATTAAAATGGGTTCAGCTAGATGGGAAATGTCATAATAGTGGGAGAGATGGGGTTACTTGATTATTTTCTAGTGCTGAGAACAGGATTGTAAATCTGCAGTGTAGATGCATAGCGCTGAGGCCATGCGCCTACCTGTTTGTTATGCAGCTGTCTATCCAGTCCTGGAATACAGGGCTACCCCTGCCTCAGAACTCTTACATTAAAAGCAAACAAACAGGTACATACTTAGATATCTAAGTTTACTGACTTTAAGTTTCATAAGAGACTACAATGGTCTCTTGCAGTTCTAGTGTCCTTCAGTAAATTGGGAAATCTGATGGGAAAGCAAACAGTGGAATGCACACTAATATGACTCTCATTAATGACATCTCCAGACCAAGATTAGAGAAGAATACTGAGAAAGAGTGATTCTTGACCCTTTTTCTCAGAAACAAGCTCATCATCACAGCATCACACCTGATCTCAACCATCCAAAGGAGAGAAAATTTTCCTGTGCAGTTCTGGTGTCCTCAACATAAAAAGGACATGAAACTGTTGGAACAAGTCCAGAGGAGGGTCACGAGGATGATAAGGGACTGGAGCACCTCCTGTACGAAGACAGGCTGAGCAAATTGGGGCTGTTCAGCCTGGAGTAGAGAAGGCTGCATGGAGACTATAGTATAATCATAAACCCACAGCCGTGCCTCTGCCAAGTTGGCAGAGGAAGGTACACACTGTCACCTTCAGGCTTCCATCCTGGCAGCTGGCCAGCAGAAGGAGGGAAGGTAATTCTTTATAAGAGAAAATCTGCTGGAATAAATTATACTTTCTGAAGGGAAAAAAAAAAAAAAAAGGCATTTAAATCACTGAAAAGGGCTAGCGAACAGGGGAAGTTTAGATTGGATATAAGGAGGAAGTTCTTTACTGTGAGGCTGGTGAGGCACAATAACAGCCTGCCCAAGGAAGCTGTGAATGCTCCATCCATGGCAGTGTTTAAGGCCAGGTCGGATGGAGCCTTGGGTGACTTTGCTTAGTGCGAGATGTCCCTGCTCATGGCAGGGGGGGGTGGAACTTGATGATCTTAAAGTCCTTTCCAACCCTAACTATTCTATGATTCTAAAATTCTGAGGTCACTAGATTCACCTGTGGAATGCTGAGTAAATTGAACTAGGTAGAAATAACATCTTAATTTGCTAGGGTTTAATTAATTTTATAAAAAAAACCCCAAAACTTTTTAAAATTAAGAGTTCTATAACTGACCTATCACTTAATGTACTATTGGCAAAAAATCTAAAACTATCAGCACATATTACCTAGTAGCAATGAACATTACAAATGAAAGCCTGTCTTTTAAGAAGACATGAGGACAATAAGGTTCTGAGTCTTACAGAAATAAAATGGTTTCTCATGCTATCTTTTATGGAAATGCAGTAGATCTTTAATGAAAAGATTTGCATAAACTTTCAAGAAGCATTTGCCAATGAAAGAAAGGCCAGTGGAGTTTGTTATCAGATTCTTTTTTTTTTTTTTCAAGAGAGGGTTACCATAGCTCTCGCACTCTATTTTTTATTTTCCCATGTGGACCAGTCTAGATTTTATGAAATTTTTTTTTTTCAAGAATATTTCTTTAAGCATCATTTTTATGTACTATTTTGCAACAAGTTGTGGGAAAATTTCACTCATCTGAGATTTTTGTGGTGAGATTATTTTTCTTGTGTTTGATTAGTTACCCGCTGTAACAACCATAGTTTTCCAAATGTGATGTGCTCAAAGGAATCCATATTTATATTACGCTATGAAGTGGATTAAAAAAAATAGCCAGTTTTGTATAAGCACTGCATGAGAGTATTTCTATAAACAGAAATTAAAAGAATTTGGAATTCCCTTGCATATACCCTCTTGAGATACATTATCAGTGCCAAGATGTTTCCAGAAAGAGCATAAGTTAGGTTCTCTTTCTGAATCAAAATCCACGCAGAATATTTATGTGTCACCTGTGTCTTATGAGTATTACTTTTATGCTTAACTTATGAGATGGTCCAAGTTAAAAAACTCTATTAATTAAACTTTTATGTACTGTATTTTTTTTTAAACACTCTTTCAGGTTGTAGGAAAATTAAATATTAAAGTACTAAGAACATAAGGAATTATATAAAAGCTTGAAAACTTAAGAAATTAATGCTAAGAAGAAACAGAAATTTAGGTCTGATATTATTCTTATTATCCAAGCTGAATAACATGTGAAATGTAAGTGCTATTAAAAACTGAATATCAGAAGAGATTTTAACATTTGTTCAGTTCCAGCTTGTTGCGGAAGCAATGTATTCATTATATTTCCTGGGTTGCTCAGTACATGATACTGACCTCTACCTTATTTCCCAAGGGCTTAACATCAAAATATACTGTTATAATAAATTCAAAATATGTATATAAGAAACATTCTGTAATATTTTCAGGGTTTCTATGCATTCATGGAGTGAAGAGGGTCCTTGCACAGACATTTATAGAGGAGACTCTGCTCTTTTTGCCATACCATGTCCACATTAAATCAACAAAGAAGGTTAGGCCAAGATGATGTGTTAAAAGAAGCAGTCACTTGATTTCTGACTGTAAATAGGCTTCTTGTTTGAAACCCCAGGCAGTCTGAATTTCTCTACTTCCAAAGGAGACAGTTATTAACTTAAGTAAGGCTGTTCAAAGAAGAAATTAAACAAAATAATTACTGTAAAACCAAGATGGACATTTAGAGTATTCCCACTGCTGCAGGTGCAGTTGGTACTGTAGGGGTTTTGTGGAGGACACATGGTTGGAAAACAGTGACAAATACTGGAGTTTTATCAAACATTCATCCGGGAGAATTTTTTTAATGTTTAATTAATGACACATTTAAAAAGCTTGATATGTTACTAAAACATCAACATTTTGTACTGAAGTACATTAGGTGAATGTATTCTGTATGGCAACTACTTGACATGTTGGCTGTTTAATCATTAAGAGCTAGAGAAATACTGTAAAATATCTTTTGTGCATTTTTTATTAAGTTCTACATTCATTTCCTTTCCCTTTTACACTTGCTTTCTACAATGGTTTAACAAACAGGCTTTATTTGCATCATTTTACACAATGGATGACATTTATTCCTGTATGGAGGAAACACAGAAGCACATCCGAGTACAAAACTGACTCAAAAAATAGCTTTTACCTTATTAGGGATTTACTATAAGCTCTTGAGAGACTGCAGTCTCTTCCCCAACTGGATTAACTCTTCCTTCTGCAATGCAGGTTTGATGTCTCAAGACACAAAAGCAGCTTCAGAGATGTGCATCACTCCCAGACATGGACAACAGCTGCATCCAGCCTTCCCACTGAGAATGGGTGACTTCTTCAGACAAGGAGGTAGCAATGTCAAGCATTAACAGTGGCTTCATATGCTTTTTCAGTGTTGTAGTAGCCATGGAAAATTTGCCATTCAAGAGAATGAAGATGTATGTAACAAAACACAGGCAAGTTTAAATGATATAACAGGTTTCTGTGGTGGTTTCCCCCTCCTGCCTCCCCCTCCCCCCCATCAAGTTCATGGGACTTATATGCAAAGACTTTACATAACAGTGAAAGAAAAATTAACTTCAGCTCAGTTTTCAGGAAATATATTCAATAGCAAGCTAAATTTGTTGACTATGTATCCCTGAAAAGTTATGTGTCTAAAGAAGACATAGAATTAAAGGGTTCTAAAATTCCTTAATCTTTATCTACTGCAACTCCCCAAGAGGTCCAAAACCTCCTGGAAACTGTGATCACGGATCAAAAAATAGCACTGAATAATCTGAACTCTTACACTTTAATTCATGAAGCTCAGAATTCTGTTGTGATGGACAAATCTCTGACAGAAGCTGTTTGCAATCCTTCTAAAAGAATAAAGCAAATAAATTCAGGAAAATCTAGGTTTACTCTTGCACATTCTGCAAGCAGAAAAAGCTAGGCTGGATGAATACATTGCTAATTGTGAATTATTCATCTCACTCTAGCAATCAGTAACATCCACATTAAACATTAAAGACCTAGATTCACAAGGAGAATTTAGGCACATAAATACCTCTTCAGGCAGTCAGGGTTGACATTTAAATGCTAGTGGTATTCAACACCCCCCTATTTCCTCTCCCACCTTTTCATAGGTGTTTAAAACTGCATACATACTCAAGTTTCTGTTCAAAGGCATCAGAATAACTTCCAAAATTTTCACAGTGGGGAGTTAGTATATACCTGGGTTTATTGCTTTTCCACATCAAAGTTCCCAGAATAGTTCTTTCTTATCACACTTCTGATATCTGAATTTTTGTCTTACAAAAGATACATTATGAAACTATTTCACTAAAATATTGGAGCATTAGCCTAAATCCTAGAAGCTGAGTGTCTGTACTTCTACCTGACTGCTAACATAAGATGCAGTCAGTCTCCAGTGTCAGTGGTTTGATAAATATTTAGATCCTACACAGACATGAGCTTCATAAAATGAGCTTCAAGAAGAGAAATTTATTATAGCTATCTAGAATATCTATAACATCAATACTAAAAATGTTTGGTTTAGGATTTTATGATGATTTTCTGACTCATGATGATAACACAACAGTGATCACTTTTCTGAGCTTTAACCCTGATCTTGGTACCTTTTGGTTTGCAGTGAGTGCTGGCTAATGGCATGTTGATTAGTGATTCCTACTACATTGTTTTAGATGTGTTTCAACCTCTACTAGAAACAAGTGGGCTGGGACCTCATGTTTCTTCCCCAGGGTGAATAGTAATCCTCTGGCAACTGTGTTTTCAGAGTGACTTGACTTCCTGAGTTACTGAAGAGAAGTCTCAAGTTCCCAGGTTTAAAAGAAGGTTAATGGCTGTGGGTTGAAAAGCGAGACTGGAACTTCGTAGTAGCTCAGAACTGATCTTCTGTCTCTCTTTTTGGGTGTTGTTCAAGCCCACAAACTTAGAAACACTTCTTTATATGAATTTTTGAATTTATACTATCTTTTGATGTATTTTCTCTGAAGTGATTGGTCAATCTCTCTTTTATCTAATGCTCTGCGCCTTTTCTAGGGTAGGTTTTTTCCCTTCTTTTAAGTGTGAATAAAAAAAGTCTTTAGGCTGATTAAATGCAACCAGTGTTTTGGCGGTGTTCAGGTAAAAGGATATGACAGTACTTGTTAAGATAATTTCAGTGTTACATATGAAAGATCTGTGCATACATCATCTAATCAAACTCTCCATCTTTGGTTTACTTTTCAAACAAAGAGCCCAGAAATGAGCTTTATGAAGACTGGGCTTTCATGAGATTTTTTTCTTCCTCTTCTCCTCCTTTTGTCTATTTGGCCTCCAGCCACTTGGCCAATATTAGTCCAGCATGGGTCTGATTCCCCATTGTGGGAGCATGTCTGACAGATGCCATAAAGGAAGTGGTGGAACAGAAAAGCTCTTCAGTTGTTTAAACTTATGCTTCACAAACTACTTCAGCTTATAGGGGTATGAAAAGTCTCAATCATGGATATTTACATGACTCAGATTATTAAGTTCCATATTAAATGTTTGAATTAGAATGATATGAAGCTGAAAAAAGTGCAAGAAATACAACAGACAACAGTCCTCGTTTAACTTGTTATCCTACAGTGGGGTGAGAAGACTTGTATGAGGAAAAACAACAGTAGGAGCAAAAGTATGACGTGACCCAAACTTTGAACTCCCCTTTGAATTTTAGCACTTCAAGCAAAAGTGTGCAAAAGAAATACTTAGTCACATTTGTTTGGTCTTTAAAAATATTTCACACAAAAGGTTTTTTAAATGTAAGAGTGTTAGCTAGTGAATTCCAAAAAATGTCTTTAAAGCAAAACAAATATTATCATATCTGACTGGAGCAGTTTAAAGACTTTCCAGCTTTCCAAATAAAATTTCTTACTTATATATGCATAGAAAGTCATTTTATTGAAGCCAGAGACTAAAAGGTAGTTCTGCTTTATTAGAAAGTGTAGCAATGTTGTGAGCAAAATCCTTCCAACAAATGAATCTGCAATATTTGCTATAGATATTCAGAAACTGCTAAATTGCAAGATCTGTCACTGTAAAATAATTAATAATATCATATGAATTGAACTACATTTGAACAAATAAACAATGTTCACTTTAATTGAAGTATAATGACATCACAGACACTAATTGACTTTTTTTTCTATTTTTAGCTCATGATTAAAACCTCCATGTAGTTATTCCTGTTGACAGACAAAAAATTGAAAACAGGAAATTGTCCAGCTTACCAATGGCACAATAAATCTCTGCAGAATTATTATTTTGATATTAAATCATTTTTATTCTAGAGTGTAGTATTCACTTAATAGCCTTTCTGGCAAATTTTACAGGCTTATTCTACTGTGTTTGTAATGGGCAATTTCCATGTGCAGATATGCTTAAGGTTGTGCAGAATATGGGTTTTGGAAATAATGCTCCATGGCAAGATGTTTCATAGAATATTTATTTTTACTTGTATTATAAAGCTCTGAAGATACAGATTTGTAAAAGGGATGAATGCCTGTATGATGATGGGAACTTGACAAATATTAATAGCCTGGCTTGAAAATATGAGACAGCTGTTTCAGCTGATTTCCACATGTGATTCCAAATATTGTGGTGGGATGTGATCACTATATATAGTTCAGAAACCAATCTCCAACTCAAAAAATCTAGAAAATTACTTCTTCAGTTGGAAAGTAGATGTTTAGGGCAGAGGAAGCCACTTTCAAGTTTGTTGACTTCTGCTTTTTAAAAGTGGATTGTATCAAGTTCTTGAAATGTGATCTCTTTACTTTGAAGGACTGAGAAATATTCTGAACCTTTCAGGTCATCTCCTATTTTCAGTCATGATATTCCACTAATGTTTAAAATAGGAAAGCATGCATGCTTTGCTTGGAGCATCAACTTTCAGGTTTTTAAATGTGTTTGAGCAAGAAGTTATGTGCGATAGGGGGAGATGATAGCCCACTTTTTTCACCTTGATGAGCCACAACACTCCATTTCAGCACAACTTGTGTTGCATGCACCTCCAAGAATGAAATGCTGTATGCCTGTCCAGTATGACCAATGAAGCTGTGTTTTTAATGGCTGAAGAGCGCAAGTGTATCGTGTAAGGGAACAAAGTGGGATTTTTGGACTTCAGAGCACAATACTGGTTGCACACCATCCTCCTTAAGACTCTTTTATTCTGCGTAGTAGATTAATTCCATCCATTTGCAAAGTCACAGGTCAGGTGTGTTTATGTTGTGTAATAGGTATGCTATGCAGTGCTGAAATTCTGGTTCCCTTTCAGCATGGATACACTACTGTACTACATACAGCTCCTTCCTGCTTAGACTCAGGTGCCTTGTGTGGTAACATGGGTATGTGATAAGAAAGAGGAAGGGACTAATATTCACTCCCTTGGACCTACAATAGAGCACTCCCAGTCTCAGCAGTATAAGTCTGACCTTCATTTTCAACAGGACTGTCTATATAGAGAAGCAATGAGGAACAATTGCTTCAGACAAAAAAGGGTTCAAATTGTGCAAGCAACAATGATGTTCAGTTACTGACAGATGAATCTGTCAGTCCCTGGGTCTGACTCCCCTTTTAGCCTTACATATTGTTAGAACTGCCTTCTCGTTGTGGTTGACTTGTGAAAAGGAATAAAAAGAAGGAAATAGCTTCTGGACAGTTAGCATCTGAACCACTTGCTGTTCCAGCCCCAGTACAAAACTCCCCATTTCCCATACTAGCCATATGGTAAATGCCACATAAGCAGGCAGTCACTGTGGAATCAATTTGATACTTGGGTCTAATTAATCATACCCATAGGCATTGCCTTAACCAAGTTCTGCTTCTGCCATCAGGTTATACAAGCACTTTCAAGATTTGCTCTGAGATGGAGACATATTCTGCAGTATCTTTTGCTATGAAAGATCAATGTAAGATTTTAAATATATGCATTTATAATTATTTTAAATCTGTGAGTTTATGTCCTTTTTTTTTCTGAAAACAAGGCCAAGAAATATACTTTCTTTAGAAAGAAAACTACTGAGTTTTTTAAAGTGTCAAATTAAAGCAAATTTTAATGCTCTTCATTTTAAGAGGCTTTTGACGTAAGTCATGATCATATGGAGATTCATTTAGACACAGAAAGTCATAGTCCATTTCCCATAATGGTAATGATATTCTAGGCAAAGCCACACACACACCAAAATGCTGAGAAGATTTTTGCCCTGAAGTGGCTAAAAGTCAAGGATAACATAGTGTCAAAAATAACTATATGGAATAAATCTGAAATGAAATACCTTAAATCAGTCAAAAAAAGTCATGTAGGAAAATATATTGCAGAGTTAAAGAAATTAGAGTAAAGGAATCATCAACTTAAGTATTACATCTCTTTTTTTCATCCTTTTTCCTGGAACCATAAATTATTTGTTTCCAAGATGAGCAACACTTTTCCATGCTAACTCTGCTCACAAGTGTCACCAGTTTGCAGGGGCAGTCTTGCAAAATTGGCCTTGGAGATATGCTATAACAACCATCCAAGCAAGCTGGGGGTCGGAGGGTCTTTTGGTTTCCAAGGCCAGGATAGGTCTGTATGTATTTTACTGAATGTAAACATAAAATGTTTGCAAGCCCTTACAGGCATTAATCAATTCAGCCTTTGCACTGTGCTAGTGTGTGCTTGCTTTAAAGGTTTGGAGGGCAGTACATCTTTTCAGCAGCACAAGTTTTGGAAGATCAGATAGCTCAAAGCCAGGGAACACACTGAGGCCAGAGGCTTGGGAATAGCTGCTGCTAGCCAAAAGCTCCTTTCCAGTGAAAGATAGTACTGCCAGAGGTGAGGGGAATGGGACTAATCTTTGATTCTCTGGAGAAATCATTAAAAATTTTCAGCCTTAGTGATCAGCTGATAACTATTTACAGCTGCAATTAATATTTTCAGATAAGAGAGTCCAAGAGCTAATAGCATTTTTGTTTTAAAAGTAAATATTAAGGTTTGTTGAATTGCATGAGGGTTATTTCCATGCCTTAAAAGGCAATTCTTTGGCGCTATATGCCACTCTGGACATTCAATTCTACGTCTCTCTTCTTTCTATATTATCATGGTTAATTTAAGCCCTTAAACTTTCTATAGGAATCTGCCCAGAACAACAATCTCCCTTCACACACATACCTTCTATTCCGATGTCTAAAATTTATTATTTTTTTTAATAAACCTTTTTTTCTGAATTCCTCTGAAGCCATTCCCTTAAACAGTTTTTGGCTCACTTTGTGAAAATTACATATTAACTTAGATTTTGACTAAGACTATTTTTGTGGTTGCTTGCTAACCTTGCAACTTCAGAAAAAGCACCAATTAAGTATACTGATCAACATAAATATACATTTGTTCAACATCCAAAAGGTAAATAACTATGTTATTGCTAGAGGGGTAAATGTTTTCCATTCATTTTGTGTTTATTCACTTAATTGCACCAGCAAAGGCTTAGGATCATTTAATATCTGTTACTATTGCTAGATGTTAAATATAGATAAAACGAAGTGCTGAAAGGAAAGTATTTGGTCTGCTTCTGTGATGGTTTTGACATACGCTCTTAATCTAACACTTGCTTTTTTTATAATTTGACACAAAAGTTAAAATCCTGAGTACTAAGTTTCATATGTAATCTTGTAGTTATGGTGTGTCAAAAGCACATATTCCAATTCATTATCGACTGAGAGTTCAATAACTGAATTAGTATTTCTGGAAAAAGTTGTTAAAACTTCAGAACTGAATTAAGGTAAACTTCCAATATCTTTCTTTACACCAAAGAGCTCAGGGTCTGCAAGAGAAATAGGATGGTGATAGGATGGTAGTCCATTCAAGTGGAGACATAAACACTTGTTCCAAAACTAATAAATCTTCAGTTGCTGTAGTATTAGGGCACTTCTTTGCCTGTACATCTGTAATGGGCCATTTTGTTCAGTGGAGCTATGCAAATTCACCTTAACCAAGCATCTGGCTATTAGTGTCATGTAAATTAGGTATTAATAACAACATAAGGCCATTTTGCCCATTTACCTGCCATGGTGAAATTATTACCTACAGCATATCTCCCAATTTGGATTATTAAAATAATGAGATTTCTCTTACTTCCTAAGGAAAACTGTTAATTCCAGACTTTAATTATGCTCTCAACTGCAGACTATTTCCTTGAGGTGCAAAAACATTTCTTAGTTTCCTTCCCTTTACCTGTTTCCACCTCTCTGTTCTCCATAGACAGCTAAATATTTTGTTCCACTCAGCAAAATTCTCTTATTGGGTGAGCAGGTCACTATGTTTGAGCTCAGGCCTATTAAAACAAATGTTTCAAGACAGAGAAATTCAATGTTACTGTCAGCAAAATGGGAATTTTTGCTTATCAGATCATGTTGGTTTGTTTTTCAAATGCTCTACTGCCATAATCTAAGTCCTTTTCTACAAACTTAAATTTGTGAAGGAGCACTTGCAGAAGAATGAAGGTTACTTTGGCACAAGATCAAACACTCTGCAAAGCAAATTCTAGCCAAGCACTTCAGTTAAATACTTGGTAATTTTAGGCACTTGGTTTGAATATTCTTTTCTGGGTTCAAACATTCCTTTCTGGGTTCATGTTTTTATCTTCTGACGACATTCCAGGATCAATGCTTTTCATGGCCTCTTTTGCACACTTTCTAGGCAAAAACTGTTTTCACAGCTTATAGAAATGGGAATTCAGAGCTTCAGCTTTCCAAAAACAGCTAGTATCTTAAAAGTTCCCGAGAAAACTTCACCTGAAAATTCACCCTATCACAGCTCTGGCTTATAGCTGTTGCTTCTGTGACATTTGATGGGGAAAGTAGTCAGACCTACTAACTTTGTGGAGCCACATGCACTTTAGTTAGGGAAAAATCCAGAAAGAAAAAGAACTAGACAAAACAGGAGAATGCATCACTTTTCTTAACATACTTGAATATTTTGGGTCATTCAGGAGTCCAGGTATTTCAGTGTAGTACATACCTTCAAATATTTTGACTAGCCTCCTTTGAATAGTAGATTTCCTTCTTTTCTTTTATGTTTCCTTCCTTTGTTGCCAGTTTCCCACTTCCGCAAATGCTGACAGTTGAAAAGTCTCCATCTGCCAGAAAAAACTTTTGCAATAGTTCTTCCATCCTGCTCAGACTTCTTTTTCTTTTATACCTCTTAGGCATTTCCAGTATTAGGTTTAACTTAATACCTTAACAGGTAGATTTGATGAATCTCAAACTGACTTTAGCCTCTCTATTAATTATACAGAAAATCTAGGATGACTAGTGCAGGTATACTTGACAGCAGCTATCTAAATTCGAGTAGATGAATTTTTGCACCTGTGCTGCGTACTGGCCAGCTCAAATAGATCTGCAGACTTTTCTCAGTCCTTGTAGATATTTGCTGGGATCAAACACGGCAATCAAATTGCCCTTGTTTGGGAAGCTCTGCAAAGAAATAGGTCCCACCTGGAAATGTTACAGGCTAGTGTGGGAGATGCAGTGGTGAGCCTATGAGAGGACGGCGCATGCCTACTGCCTTCAAGTGGAAGTGCATTTTCCCTTAGTGCAGTTAGCTTGCCTTTCAGGAGAACTGGAATTTTATGGAACTTAGAAAAAGCCACAAGCCTGAATAAAAAATTTGCCTAAAAGAACAGAAAAGCACAGTGCAACATGAAATTTATTGTATTAAATATGTGTAGGAGGTCAGCATGGAAATCACACCAATATTAACAAAAGAAAATTATTTAACAACAAAGTTAAAGTTCAAAGCAACTAAAAAAAAAATCAGTAAACAAAATCCTCTACTGAAGAGTATGTTCAGTTTACAGGAGCTTGCATCTGCGAAAAAGACCTTAATTGCCGGTTCCCACCTACGAAGCCCATCAGCTTTGTAGTCCAGCCTTTTACAGGAGAAGGATAAAGAGAGCATTTATTAAAGAGCTCTCAACAATATTCAGCCAAAGGGCTCATTCAAGTGGCTAATACTCTCAATCCTGTAATTTTGTGCCTAGAGTGCCTCACAAAAATACTGAACTATTTGTTGAACTGTCCACTATTGTGTGGCTGAGATGATACTCACCTGAATTGCTACCAAATCTCATAATACAAACTATCCCCTATGATCTCTAAACAAATTTAGTCAGAGTCTTGGTGACACTGTTGTTCAAAAAAGGACAGGAACATGCTGCTACACTGATCTTTCAAAAGTATTTTCTTTTCCCTAGTGGCAAAGAAAAATATTTCAGGCGATAGAAAAAAAAAACCAACCCAAAAACCCCAATTCACTACTCACTTGTATAGAGAATTATGTAAGCTGCATAATTCCCTCAGTTCAAGAAGATAGTCAGTAATGCGATGCCACTTTCTGATAGTAAGGAAACATTATAAACTATTTCTTTAATAAATACATTATAATATTTCACACTGCCATTTAATAAAATGTACATTGCATGCACAGAAGTATGCTAGTGGTTCAAACAGGAGTAATAACCCTATTCTGTACTTCAATGCTCCCTTTATAAGATGGTACCTTTTAATGTTGTATTTAATAGTTTCTTCTGCATAAAACCTGATTAGTTTTATTTATAATTTAATAAATAATTTAATGTATAGTAAGCATAGTCTTTGAAAATAATGTTGTCCACCACACACAGAAGCTGCCCATGTATTTTCTTTGCACTTTTTGGGGTGTATTCAGAATCTATGCCCACTTTTTGTCTATTTTGAATGTGTTTTGAACCAGTCATGTGAGATGACACTCAAGGTTTTCCACCGGATTTTAAATTCTGTTTGCATCTAGGAGTGTGTGGGTGCTTAGGAACAGATGCAAAACTAAATATATATGCTTAAGTACCATGTTGAGTACTATAATAGATGTTTGACATATTTTATATCTATCCAATTAAATCTTAGAACAAATGGTACCTTTGAAAGGAAAACAATAAGAAAAACTTTTATGGTAGTTAACTGCAGCTGTGCTTTCTTCTTCCTCTTCTTTCTGAATATCATGTTTGATTTCAGAGATGCTGATAGGACTCTATGAGATTTAACAGATTGCCCTCATGTCAATAATTTTGTTTCTGGTTTTGTTTCACTCATAGAGTTTTGCTTCAATGTAAATGTGAAGAGTATCAGTTTCTTAAAATAGAATCGAACTGACAACAGCGTTTTTGCAATGTTTAGTGACTAGAATAATTTTAAACTATACAGTTTGAATGGTTTCCATGGCTTGAATCAAGTTTGCTCAAATTACACTTGATTTTCTTGATGTTTATTGAAGTTTATTGACATATGGAGAACCTCTAAGATTTCAAACTACTCAATTTGTACTCCTGGAAGAATATAATTAAAGCTGAAAACTTTAAAACATTTGTAGCAGGAAAAAAATAATTTTTCATATACTAAATCACAAATTATGTAGTTGTTATTTAAAAGGTTGCATTATATGTTCCATTTTTCAGTGACAATTGATAACTCTGGTTTAGACAATATAGTTACATTCACAGCTTTAATCTTTTCTTATTTTAATCAGTTTATTATTGAGTGTCCAGTATGCAATGTATTTTGCATGAGTTTACTGGCTTAGTTATTTGATCATCACTCCAGTAGATTGTAATTCCCTAATGTGCAATGAACAGTAGAAAAATGTTCTATGTGCTACAGAATAGACAGGCAATACAGAAATACCCTGCATTTTTATAGTAGCCTGTCTAGAACATCTGCTTACTAATCTAAACATTCTATTACACATCTGGATTGACTGGCTATGTATCCAAGCCCACAGTGTATTACTTACATAAAATCATGACAGTTACCTCTTGTAAGGAATCTAACAAAGAAACAGAAGTGTGGACGAATGATTTTTCGTGTTGATCTTAAAAATGACGATTGAAGTATTTTTCAGGGAAAGTATTATAAATTCCTCTTGCTACTGCTCTAACTTTATCACTGATGGAGACAGTAGCTAATTCCCATAGACAATTATTCTACCCCTTTTTACAAGTATCAAGGTAATATGAAATGAAATAATGGAATTAGAAATTGTCCCATCTTCATTATTCTTGGAGTAAATTTAAACCTATTATACCCTACCTTTGGAAAGGACAGGATTCTGCTTGCAGGAAATCCTTCCACTTTATCCTATAATTTCGGGGTGGGGGTGGGGGTGGGGAGGGGACAGCAAACATATAAGCAGTGTCAATATTTTGCTTAAATAAACAATTGTTAATGGTTGCTAACAGATTTGGTTACTTTCAAATTCTCAGCAAAATCTGAGTATCTCAGATCTTTCACGCTACAAAAAATCCCCAAAACAAAATAACAAAAACAAAATAACAAAAACTGCACTCATTACCAGAAGGTATTAAGAAAGTGTAGTAAAAGAACCTGTACCTTCAAATGAACATGCTGGGCACCAGAAAGTTAGACATGTGATGAACAGCACCAATAGTTCATTACATGAGTATAATTAAGAAATCCCAGCTAAGCCTGCATCTGGATACATTTTACTGTATCAATGCTGTGATTCATCTCCCTATAGGTAAAACATAAGTTGATGCGGCAGAGTGCCATGTGAACTAGAGACTGACCATTAAAGGAACTACAGCTGGACTATAGGCTCAAATTTAGATTTGTATGATGGAAAGACAGTTCTTCAATACAAATTTAAATGCACACAATATTTCTGAATAAGATGAAATCACAGGCAGTGTTTTCATCCTAGCATTTGACAGAAACTTTCTGTAAGAATAAAGAAATTTCTTGGGGAATACTGAGAATTCAGATTAATGAGTCATCTCTTGCATCAAACCTTGAATTTATCCAAACAAATCAACATTTTAGAAAAATACTCACAATCACAGATCCAGCTACATCTGATCAAAGGCCTATCTATTTATCCTCTTCAGAAGAACAATAACGTGTTGCTTTTTTGTAAAACAAGATCATTAGAAGTGTTAGCAGATCAATTTTTCACACATAAATTAGTGAGAATTTTAAATATGGCTTAAATATGGTGTACACACATGTTTCTGGGTGTAACCTAGGTCATGATTATTTCCAGAGCTGGCAAATGCTAGAAGAAACATAATGTGAACATTCATTTGCAATTTTAAATTAATTTCATTGACTTTGTAGATATAACTATTTTATTCACTTTCCATTAATATCCACTCTTACAAACAAGTTTCCTGGCAAGTGTTTTCTTGAGCACAGGGGTTTATATGAAAAATATAGACTGTTAGCTACAAACAGATTTTAAATTGGTAATCAGGAAGATATATGGACAAAAATACATATTCTAAGAGTCACAGCCCTCCAATAAGCAAACAAAAAATCACCATGTGATTATTTCTTCAAGTAAAATAGCTTGGATTATGAATTTCAGCTCTTCACAATGAACTATGGATGAGCTGCAGACCAAGAATTATAGAAATTAGTTGGCAAATCATTTCAAATAACAAATAAATTAGAGTGAATCATGATGCTTTTGTGAAAATGTCACAATTACTATGCTAATAAGTTTAAATTTACATAGCGCCTTTCATCCGAATGGATCCTAATGATGTATAATCTCAACATCCGGAGGAGGCATGATGTGACAAAGGCTGAGAAAAAATGTCTAATATTACTTTGTTAATACACAGAAAATGATACTTTATTTTTCAAGTTGTATTAATGTATTTAATTGCTATCAATAAAATAATCAAGTGCTTTTTGTTTCTTTTTCAGTACTCTTTGTTCTTTATTGTGGCTTTTTTCTTTTAGCATTTAATTTTCTTTTACTTCCCTGTTTTTAACATTTATTTTTCTTTCATTCCCACTGTATTTTCTCTTTTTTTTTCTGCTACCATTTTGGTTTTTTTTATATAGGTATTTTCCTGTGCCCATATTTATTTGTATTTGCTTTATGCTTCTTTTCCATCTGTCATAGCAAATTTTCCTATAAGCTGCTTTTTTCTCACTGTGGGCTTTTTGCATTCAGAGCTAGGAAGCAGGAGTACCCCTTTTCCTCCTCTTCCTCTCACGCTGTGTTTTCAGTGTCTTTAAGCCATTTCACTGATTTTTCTTTTTGCCCTTTCCTTTATTCCTTCTCTTGCATGCTCCATCATGATATTGTCTTCTCCTGGCTTAAAAATCCCTCTCTTTGCATCCTCAGTAATCCAAATGTCTCTTATTATGCTTGGCAGTGGTGCATCACAAAAATGTATGTAAGCTATATGCAAGTGCTATATATACCTAAATAGCATATGTTTTACATATTGAACTTATGTGAGATCATATATTGATTCATAAGAGTGGTTCTCTTTAATTACAGTCCACACACATACCATATGTTATATATAAAAAACATGTGTCAGACTATCTGGGTGTATGAAGCAATCATGTCTTTTCCACATGGGCAGGTTCTGGAGCTATCCTGATCTTCCAAAGCACACTTTTGCTTTTCTTCCTCAGTCTTCAAGTCCCAGAGGCTTCCTGTTGACATGTGTACGCATTTCTCAAGTTTGCCATTATGCTGCCTTGTTGCCCTCCACTGATATGAATCTTAGTTTTTTACCAGAGATGTTTTCTGGTAACTTGATATATAGAATACCCTTTTCAGATCTTGTTGATGGATCATTCTCTGTACCATACTTTCTCTTCTGTACTTCAGGGAGCTGCACTATCTCAGCACCTCCCTGACTTCTCTTTTCAGAAAACTGGTGTTTCCCAGATCTCATTTCTCAGTTACGATAGCAAGGGAGCTCAGTGCCACCTTCTATTCACAAGTTTTCAGTATCTCTTCTCTTAATAACTAAGCAACTGAGATAATACGTAAAGACTGCTTGATCTTTGATGAAGACCTTTTTGTGTCAGGATCTGGTCATAGCTGCTCATGGTCCTTGTGAGTAATACACTGATTTACATTTTCATTTAGACAGGTTTTTATTTCTATGGGCTGTTTCTTGTCTTTTTTCCACAAAATGGTAAGCCCAATAAGGCATGATAAAATAAGGTTAAACAGCTATGCAATGACTACATGCTGCATGGCATGTGTCAGAGCTATGACATAAGATGGTATGTGTATAGATATAGCACATATGAGAACAAGAAATTAATTACTATAATGCTGAGTTATAAAAAGGGAAAAAGCCTGCAAATGAGGAATCTTACTTAAAGTAAATTAAAAGGAACACTTACTAGGAGAAATATTTGCATATGAGAAAGAAATGTTCAAGATATAGCACTAGTAGCTTGCAGAAGATGCTGCCTGTTAAAAGACCTTCGGTAGAAGGTAAAGAAACCTACAGAGCAGGCTACCAGAAATAAAAGAATGACCTTGAGAGGATCAAGCTGTGATCAAATGAAAAAACCCAAACCAACAACCAACAAAACAAAACAGAAACAAAAAATAAAAAACCTCCACATACTGTGGTATGTAAAATACAAAAACACTGAGGCAGTTCAAAATAGATAATATTTTTAGAAAACACTTGGAAAATGCACACAAGCTAACAATAAATCTTTTTTCAAACACATCAGTAGCAGGAAACCTGCCAGAGAATCTGTAGGGCCTCATCTATTGGAATAAAGAAACACACAGAGAGAAGACTATATACTTTTTTTTTTTTTTTTTTTAATTTTATCTCTGTATGCACCATGGGTAAATTTAGGAAAGTTTTCATTCCATAATTTTTATTGGAGAAGCACCGCGTCATCTGCCTGGAAAAGAAGGGTCAGCAGAACACATTATAGAACAAGCTGGACAAAATAAACTGTCAGATGTCATCAGGCCTTGGTGGTATTTACCCCAGGGTTCTAAACCAGCTGAAGAATGAAATGAATGAACAATTAACATGCTGTCTAACATGTTGGTGGAAATTGTCTGAGCTTGATGTTCATACCAGGCAGGCTGACTACACTAAGTATCAAATTGTTAGAAAACTGATAATGTAGTTTGATCAAGGGACAGTTGACAGTGCTAGTGTAAGGAGAGACCATTCCTCACAAAACCCATAGAGTTCTTTGAAGGAATTAATAATCATGGCAACAAAAGATTGTCCTAGCTGATATTGCAGGAATTACCACACAGGAAGGTGAAGGAATATCCAGTTGATATAGTGTGTCTGGGTTTCCAGAAGATGAAACCTTCTCACCAAAGGCTTGTAAAGAAGCAGGCTGATATGGTAAAAGAGGAAGTGTCCTTAAAAAGATCAGCATCTGATCTGGAAGCAAAGAAATATACTACAAAATAGCAATCAGTTTTCTCATTGCAGGTCTCTGGTGTGTGCCACAGGGATCTGCGTGAAGGGTTATGCACAGATAAAGGTTAATGAAAGATCTAGAAAGACTGATCATACACTGTGATGGCAGGTATTTGATAACATTCAGTCCTGCAAAGATGTGCCAGAAGGCCTTCAGAAAGACGAAAGAAGAAAAATGCAAATGTGCAAAACAACAAATTGAAAAATTAAAAAAAATCCCATAAACAAAAAACTTAAATCTAAATAAATATCAAATTATGTAAATGGAATTAAAGGCATCAAAATAGCTTTTATCACTCCAAAATCCATTTGGCTGTTAGTCCCTCAAAAACTTCAACTCATTACTCAGTAACAGAAATAAATAAAGGTTAACAATTATAAAGGAATGAATGGAAAATATAATCAAAGTCACTTCTATGTAAAAATTCAAGATGCGGCAGCATCTCACATAGGTTGTATGATTCTGGTCCTGTCACCTCAAGAAAGGTAATAATAAGTGAGTTATGAAGGTTTCAAGCTAAGGTGATCAAAGGCATGAAAAAGGTCCTGTAAAATGGCTGAGGACTCCTTACTGGGGGAAAGGAGATCACTGGAGTGTGCTTGTAAGGGTATTAGGAAGGAATGGGAAGTTCCACATAGCAGATGTATTGCTTAGCCATTCACAAACATGAGACACTGAGCTGGGTTGACCTTTCACCTGGCATGCTGCTCTTCCATTCTTATGAAGTATAGGAGAGGCTATCCTCTTTCTTGTGGCCAAGAGATGAATGCATATAATGACAGTGGTCTTGTAAGTTAGAATTATTTTGTGTGCTTTTCATAAATTTTGACTGTCACACTGTGCTGAAAAGACAGAGCAAGACATGGAAGAAAAAGCTTGGAAAAGACAGCCTACAACTTTGTCATCTCTTCAGTTTTTGTTGAAGTTGCAGGTTCATTCAAATGCCTGGTTCAAAATCATTAGTCATGATTTTAAGTGCTTGGCAGGACTAAGTAATCAATTCTGCTAGTCATTTACTGATGTGTACGTAAGTGTGTTCAGCTGCTTCCACAGTTCTACTGAAACAAGCACTCTAATATTCATAGAAACATGCTCTGATTCCCCTGCATCTCCAGATGCAGTGCCAGCCTATCTGCTATGCCTGAGAGGTGGGAAAAATTATGAGGGAAAAGTTTGTCTTAAAATAAAGGCTTCTCCATTATTTGTTGAAATGGTTTTCAAATATTCTTTTTGAGTCAGATTATTCCTTGACAGCTTTGAAATAGTTTGGGATGAAGGTTTCTTGATGCTAAGATGGTCTGGGAAAATTAGTGATTTAGATGTCAAACGAAAAATTAGTGATTTAGGTGTCAAAGAAAATTGTCACTTTCTTTTATAATGTAAAGAACAGTGAGTCATGCAGCTGAGATTTTGTGTGTAACTCAGTACAAGAAGATTGCCACGCTAGATAATGCCCTCCGTGGTATTAGCCCCCTCAGAAATAAAATGGTCACTGAAAAAAAGATCTTTTCATTTCTTGTTCATTTTGATTTTGGATTTAAGCCAGGCAGCTGTTAATATCCTCCTGGGAATATGGAATGCTTTTCCCTAGCAAATAATATAGTTCTATATTAGAGGATAAGTGGACCCAAAAGGTGTTTTATATTAGATTGAGAGCCCAATAAGTCAAAAGTAAATATTTAATACATGACATAGAATGTCACGCTCCAGGATTATGGAGTAACACAAACACTGAGCTAAAATACAGACGGACTAGATTATAATTCTATTAAAAGGTTTGTACCATACAAACAATATGCTGTATTATTTCCTTAAGAAATGATTTACTGTGTTCCCATGAGTTAGCCTACATTTCAAGATCATAGTGATGATAACATGCATGTTTTATGTCAAGAATGGTAATTGACCCCGATGAATTATGATGGGGATGTATTGTATTCCCATGAATGTGTGTCATTTGCCATATTTTTTCAATAAAAATAGTTCTTAAGCAGCAAACCTTTCTCAAGATGAGATGATAGTTTATATTAGGATGAGACTCCCAAGGATCCCAGCAGTTAACACAAAGTATTGCTAGCAGCCTTTGTGGTGAAAATCATCCTTGCTATTGCAGGGGCAAGCAAATGGTACATCAGTATAATAACAGTTCTTTATCATTCAACCATTTCTCTGTGACTAGCAAACCTATTGACCCTGTCCTGTACAAAAGTGCAGTGAATAAAGTTCATTTTTGTGAAGCCTGATTATGGCTGATTATTTTCTTACAAAACAAGGGCAAATTTTAGTGCTGTGTTTGGCCAACCTCTGTCTGTCTCCTGCTGCAATCATAGTGAAGGCTATGAAATAGAAGACAAAGTCTGTTGTTAATCTACTTCTTTAGTTTTAGGCCCTAATTATCTATGCTACCAGCAGACTCACTTGCTCTGTAATCAATATTGCCCTTACTTAGTCATTTCTGTAATGCCACAGTCATTTTGGCACAGGTACAATCTAATATGTCTATTGTAATAAAGGCATTCCGCTAAGAAAACACTTTTTTCTTACTTTTTCTGTTTGTGCAATGTTTATGAGGTCTAAATTCCATGTTATTTTATCCAGAATCAATCCCTAGGCTGCTTTGTATAATCAATAAAGGATAGCTTCCCTATGTAACCATATTTTCTACCTTAGCAGTCTTTGTACCTGAAGATGATCTTAGCTCATCCTGCTTTTTAACACAAATGTTTCCTATCAGATGAACATTGAACTCTCAGGAGTCATTGGAGGATGGAGCTGAATGATATTCTGTGCTCTTGGGAAAACTGGTTTCTTCTTACCGCATGGGAACATGTAAGTAAAGTATATTTTTTCTCTATTTCAGTTATTGTCTCACAGCCCTAGCATTAGTCTCAGTTGGAAGCTGATGGCTTGCCAGAAGAATTTGCTACTGCAACATGATGCTATAGTCTCCAGGTACTGCTGTCCTCTCTTTCTTATTATCGCTGTTGCCTCCAAGTCCTGTCCAAGGTCGACCCAGACAGTTCAACAGTCCTGTCATGAGTTATTTCCTGATGATGCAGTTCAATGACTTCACCAGTACCTCAGGAGAGGAGCTCATTGCTGGGGTGGGAAATGTGTATGTTGATGTTAAAAGAGATTTCTTCTACCTGTTCTGGTGAAATGGAGAAAGAGTGCACTGTGCTGCAAAATGAAAACATGTAGGGCTCAGTGACGCCATATTTTCATGCATGTGCGTGAAAGCTGAAGAAAAGTGGAATGGCTGTGGAGCATTCTTTGCTCATTGAGTATTTTTTAAAAGTATTTTTTAAAGCACACGTAGCTACCTATAGGCAGTCCTACCTGAGGGCTCAATGGGATTTTGGTATCCAGGGCTTTTTACAGAGGGGGGGGGGGTGGCTGTGATCCACTTGTCTATGCAAATGGTTCTCAGTTTTGGTTGCTCTAAGGGTATGTGTCCAAATTTTAGGAGTTTCAATTGACATAAATACCATATAGGTGAACAACACATACAACTTCTTCCCCTTCTAAAGACTCTTGACATAAAGTTAGAAGCCAACAGATTTGTTCCTTATTTCAAAAGGTGGAGAGGTCAGCAGTTTGATGCCAAAGTTCTGAGGTACAGTGCCTAGTGATTATGAATGTTTGGTATCAATTAAAAAAAAAAAAAGGCAAATGTTTTCAGTCACACAATCAATCTCTTTCTGTCTCCAAGTAAAATGTGGTGACCAGATTTCAAAATCTGCTTGGCTCTTTTGATAATCAGGCCCATAAACACCAAAGACAATATTTCAAGAGCTTATGTAAGCAAAAATAACCATTTAAGCATCATCTAAATTCCAGACCGGTAGAATAAGTACAAATGTTCACTTTGTTGTCAATATACTGCAAAAAAAACCACCTCCATAATGACAAAAATGCAAGAAAATTGCTTCCTTCTGCTAGACTTCTTTTGGACCAAGAATGAGTCTAATTTCAAGATGCTGTCACGTCCTGGTTGGAGGTTGCTGTTTGTTGACAATGAAACTGGTTTCCTACTTCTTAATAGGAACCAGAAAATTATCTGTGCACATTAAAACCAAAACTAAAATAGACAATCTGCTAAATTAACAAAAGCCTTTGCAGCATGGTTGCTGGGTTTTGGTTCAGTTCTGTTTTTCTTTCCTTTTGCCTTCTTTCTTTTTGCTGGTTCAGTTGAAACAGACTTCTTATGTTCATCAGCCAGGTTTGTGGAAAAAGGTGCTATTTTCTATGAACAACTCATACCATTGACAGCCCAAAATGTTTGAGCACATGAGCTCTTCTGTACATTGCCTAGCTGTCCTTTGAGGGCCAAATGCATCCAGTGCAAGGACTTTCCTGACATTACTCTCCTGATGTTCTGTGACAGTGACTCTGATTCATCTTCTGTTCACAAAACTACAGTACCACCTCTTAAGGGCATCCTGCCATCCAGATTCCTTGGGCGCACTCCTAAATAGAACTAAGCTGACTGGGTGGGGGAGTCCTGATCTGGTTACTGAGGATCTTTTCCTCTCAAAGGGAAACTTGCAAACAACCATCAAAGTAGTGAACTTGCAGAGGGTGTGTATTTGGAATAAGATTTCTTTCATGCCTTTGCAAAGTCATTCTTAAATGCTGAAAAGAAAGGAAAAACAACAAACCAACAAACCCAGAGGTTTCATTTTCATTTTCATAGTAAGAACTGTAAAAGTATATAGCAGACTAAGTATGGGGTAATATAGCCAGGCATCCCAACCAGCATATAATGAACCAGCTATTCCTTTAAAAAAAATAATTATTTCTAATAGCGTTGCATCCATCTGTCCTGAGAAAAATCTGACAAGAATTTTTCCTGGTTCTCTTCATGTCTTAGACTCTAGGAGAAAACCCAAACAGCTAAGCTTTTTTTGTGTGGGCTAGGCTTGTCTGGGCATATGGTTCACATATGCCTCATAAACAGCCCCGCCCCCACCTCCCCCCCTGGTTTTTGACACACTTTGCTGTTGCATGTTTTCAGTGGGAGTGTCTGCTATCTCAGCTAAGAGTATAGTATTGGAAGACCTGCTATTTAGTTTGCTACACTACTCAGCCATGAGTAGTAGCAGGGAAATGATGCTCTTGATTGTTTTAAAGAAACACTGTACGGGTGCTAACAACCATAATACACAGGCACTTATAAATAGACTTCCCATCCAGATTGTAACTTTAATGGAGCATACCTATAAAGGGATGGGGTTTAGATCCTTGTATCCCTCCCCACAGCAGCACCATTTTGCGCTGCTTCAGGAGGAAAAAAAGGATTTTACAAAGAAAGGTTACCTCAGATAAAGCGAAAATCTTGGGTGTTACAGCTCTGACTTGTCTTCTGATGGTGGCAATTAGGATGAACACATGTGAAAACATTGAGCTAGGACCCCCAAATGCGCAACTGTAACTTTAGATACTTCAGAGTCCTAAAAGTATTCACAGAGCTAAACCCACTCTCTGTTAGTCTGAGCCACCACTGTGGCATCCTTCCTTTTTTTTTGACAAGGGTCCAGCCGCACTGAAAAAATGTCATCTGATAGTGAGAGAGGGAAAAGCGGGAGCAGGGCCTGGCAAAAGTTCATGCAAGGTATAATCGACTGTTTTCTGCCATGCATAAATTAGTCAATTAGTAAGAGGGATTACACTGTGCTGCACCTGACAGCAATTGCATCTGCACATGCCAAAATGGATTTAGCACTCTTTTAGACTTTATTTTGCATCCATCACATTAAACACAAATTCACTTTCCCCTATTCCTGCACAATGACATGCAGGGGTTTCATGCTATCATGGAGTTTTACCTTTTTAGTACAAGATTTTCTTGAAGCCCAAGGGGCATGTTTTTACCTGTTTGATTTTTTTGTTGTTTTCTTTTTTTTGTTGTTTTTTTTTTTTTCTTTTTGTTTTGTTTTGTTTTGTTTTTTTTTAATGGTGGAGGAAAATGGCTAGCAGAGAATGTGAGTTTCATAACCCTACTTCCAGGTAGACATCTTCATTAGCATATATAGAGCTGTTTATCTAAGAAATCCTGTACTAGCTTGGAGGGCAGAGGTTGTTCGCACTGAAGAAATATCTTATTTGGGATCTCAGAAAGTGTTGGGGGTAGTAAAAGGAACAGTGGCTCTCAACCTGGAAGATGAATGAAAAAATTACATTTCCTTGAAAGCATGAAGAAGGTGGGCTATCCCCACCTAAAAGTGATGTTTCCCTTCTGACAATCTGCAATGTTACAAAAGTAAAATAAAAAAAATAATAAAAATGTTTGCAGTGCTGATGAATGGAAAGGGCAACTGTTTGACTACCTGTGTTACTTCTAGAGGGTTCTTTGTCTTGTCACTTAGCTGCTGTTCACCCCTGCTCCTCCAATGGCATGCTTGCAATAATCATGGCAAGGCAGTGCAGAAAAGAGTTGCAGTGTTATCAGTCTCTGTCGTGGTTTCAGCCAAATCGTAAATCAGAAAACCACGTAGCCCGCTCACTCACTCCCCAACTTCCTCCCCTCCCTGCTCCCAGAGGGGTGGGGAGGAGAATTGAAGGAATGTAACTCCCACAGGTTGAGATAAGAACAGTCCAGTAACTAAGGTATAACACAAAACCACTACTGCTACCACCAATAATAATAATAATGAGGGAAATAACAAGGGAATAGAATACAATCGCTCAGCACCCGCCAACCGAGCAGTGATCTAGCCCTTCCAGGTAACCCCCAGTTTGCATCCTGAGCATGACATGCTGTGATATGGAATACCTTTTTGGCTAGTTTGGGTCAGGCATCCTGTCTCTGCTTCCTCCTGGCTTCCCCTCCTCCCTGGCAGAGCATGAGACTCAGAAGTCCTTGGTCAGAGTAAACATTACTGAGCAGCAACTAAAAACATTGGTTTTATCAGTGCTGTTTCCAGGCTGAAAGTCAAAAACACAGCACTGCACCAGCTACTAAGAAGGAGAAAAAATGACTGCTGCTGCTGAACCCAGGACAGTCTTCAAGCAGGGGCTTCTCAGTTGAGAGAGGGAAACAGAGATGATATTTCAATATGCTGTGCTTAGAGCACCAAACAAGCAGTTTTCCTGCAGAGAAGCTCCTTAGCCCTTTACTTACTAGTGTCATGTTTTCTCTTTCAGTCTGAAGAGGGTTGCATTCGGTCTGTATAGAGCAAAGATAAGATGTGAAACACAAAGTACAAAGCAGTACTGAATACTAAAATGAATGAAGTGAAACTCCAAAGTGCTTATTAGGGAATAGTTGTTTATACCATGAGTAAACACTGCATGGTGAGCTAAAGTTTCAGGTGTGAATGGTCCCCTACAGGACTCTTAAGTCCTTTCCTTTCTGCATGTTTTCTATTTATGAAAGCGAGCATGCTTGTATCTAAATTTCAACATCCCATGTTTCACATTTTCAAGTGAAAATATATCTATCTCTTCCACATCAAAGCTGAACAGAGAGGCTGAACTTGGTGAACCCCTTACCAGTGATTTAGTGCCATAAAAAAGGGGAGATAATCTCCATGACACTCTACTTGGTTCTAACCTGAGTATACTTGTTTGCAGTATATAAAGGGATTAGTGAAACTTTAAGAAATTGTTTTCATTCTACCAGTATTACACAGCTTCACTTAAAGTTGAAGAGCTCCAGAGGGCCTGGGAGGCCTCTTGATAAAATCCACCCTCAGGGAATACTGTCTACTAATTAAAGTCTGTATTCACAGGATGTTTACAAAGAAAAAAAGCGTGTAAAGCTTGGAATGGGAGAAGCTGATGGGAATTTCAGGAAAAGCTGATGAAAAAAAACCTGCAAATGGGTAGAGAAAAATGGCAAAGTTGTATAACCTTAATTTACTTCATACATTCTTAATCCTGCTGGAAAAATCAGATTTTAAAAAATATTATTTCCTTTACTGTATAGAAACAGAGAGAGAGAATTATTGTTTGGGAAGAACAGTTGTAATGGGGAAAGAAGAATTTATTGCCATTGCATCCCCTTTAAATGGAGATATTAAGTCTCCTTGAACACAAACCTACTTACAGGAAAGTAGTGGTGAATTGTTGTTGTGGGAATAATCAGGCTTTGGAAAGAAGAAATGACTTACCAGCATCCTAAGCTTAAAGTTTTCTCCATGACAAAAAGAGTTGTAAGAGAATAATGCTGGTTCGCAAAACTCAGGAAACGAAAGAGATCTCTGTCTGGGTTTGGAGAGCCTGGACTTCTTTTGGAGGGTAGAGCATAAAACAGTGGACAGAAAATAATGCAAGATATTGCTGCAGGCACTTAGTTGGCTGCAGCTGAAGAAGAGGAATGAAATCTGGATTAAGACTTCTTAGTCCTTCAGTTCGTTAATTCATATCACAAGGTGAATTGTGGGAAAGGATGAGAGCTGGATGTGGTTATGATTGCTCTAACTCTAAATTAGAGCAGTAGGGTGGTCACGCTACATCAGTTTGCATATGTGGGATCATGCAGTGAGTTTGCAAGGAAAAAGGGCGTAAAAATCCAAAGGTAAAATATTAAAAAGTTACAAGTAAATCAGGTATACCTCAGCCCACAAGTATCTTAACCTGTTTTTCCTAGCTGAGGCTTCCTTTGCTTTTCTAATAGAAATCCTAACAATGAAAGCAGAACAGCTGGAAAGCCCACTAGGCCTGTCTGGTTGAATAGACCTGGGCTTGAATCTTCATGTATTTTCTTCCTCAGTCTGTGGGCCAGATCTGGACACTGTGGATGATTCTGGGAATGTTTTCTGAATACAGGGTTCAGTATTAGTAATTTCAGCTAAGGTAATAGTGACAAGGTAGGATGTCTTGCTGCTACTGTGTTCTGTTTGTCATTGGAAGTTCCTACCTGCACCTTATTCCACTTAGAAGGGATTTCCTTAACAGAGATAGTCTGAATTACTACCGCATGTCCTGTTGTCTGGAAACTACATTCCTCCTCTGGCAATGAGATGACAGACCCTCAAAAGATGTTGTTATGCAGCACAATTGCCTTTTTGAAAGGTGACATGTTGGGAGATTTTACAGGGATTTTACTGAAGGATTCCCACTGATGTTGGTTTACCCCCTGCAAGTCCGACAGGGTAGATTAGGGCGCATTGGGGAAAATAACATTCATGCTCAGTCAGTCACAAAAGATCACTGCTATTGTGTCACTCCTGACAGAAGACAGTAGGTATTAGCCATTGCAATCCCAGTTCTGTTGATTTGAAGCTTGTTAAGCTGGTTTATATTCGTTGAAGGAGTGCTTGTGGTAATAAGCAACTAAGTTGAAGCCCTGTGATCCTGTAGCTAAGGCTCATGAAGGAGCTAAACCACATCTCTTCAGCTGAGTGCTGACAGAGGGGGGCATTTTTTCCTGGAGTTTATTTGTTAAAAAAGAAAATCCAATTTAATCAGTTTTAGAGCTGTCCTACTGTGCTCATACAGAGCATGATGGTTTGGGCTGAATCCAGCATTCCTTCCTTCTCAAAACTCCAGACATCTTTACCAAGTCCCTGAGGTAGTCCCTCTCCCTTAGTTGTAAAGAGGGTGGTGGATCCCTGATTTCTTCTTCTTGCATGCCTGACTCATTCTCCCACACTGTTGTGGTTTAAGCTTAGTCGTAAATTAGACAAAGCATGTAGCCTGCTTGTTTTCCCCCCACAACCTGTCC
>WYDI02036727.1:0-46401 GCA_009867235.2 Psittacus erithacus | reverse complement strand
CTGGACTGTTTTTATCTCAACCCGTGGGAGTTGCATTCTTTCGATTCTCCTCCCCATCCCTCCGGGATTGGGGGGGGCGCGGGGGGAAGGACAGGTTGTGGGGGGAAAACAAGCAAGCTACATGCTTTTCTAATTTACGACTAAGCTTAAACCATGACAGAGTAGAAAATTGATTTTAACTTGGCCCTGCTGCTTTTAAATCCCTTAATAGTGTAGACTCTGGCTGCATCTGAGACCTCCTGTTTGACCCTTGTTCTTTTGGGTATTCAGACTGTGACACCATTTGCCTTGTAGGGAATCTATCATCACTCATACATTACATTGGCAGGTGAACTGTGGTTTTACTTTTTATTCCTGAAGTTGCAGAACTTGCTGCTTCTTGATTCTGTCTGTAATCTTAATACACAGGTGTTTTCTTCTTCCAGATGAACCTAAGTTGGTTTACCTGGAACATTTTCCACTCTTACAGTCTGGAACATCTGGCTTATTTTATGAAGATGGCTAACAGATTTTAATTAGTATTGTTTTCAATATTCAATGTATAGTGGATTCCCCCCAGCATGCAAAATGAAGAGGCTAAAGTTTTGTTAGTAAACTTTGTTAGTCGCCTAAAATATTAGCTATGTATCTTCATGCTGTAAGGGGCCTGACTTGTATAGGTGTTGAACATCTGCTTTGGAGGCTGAAATTCATGAGTCCTGACCATTTATAGCATCTCCAGAACATCACCCAGTTGCTTAAAAGAATGGATTTAAATTTATCTATATAGCAGCGGTGATGTAGAACTTCATTACACTGCTAGTAATGGGCATGGCTTATTTACCAAACATCAGGTCAGGAAGCTGAAATAAAATGCGGGTGTAAATTTACCCGTAATGCCTTTAAGTTACTTTTATTGTCATTGTTGGGCTTCTGGCCATCTAATAGTTCAGTTGTTACAGAACTTTAGCCTGCCCTTCAATGTTACATATACCCTGGTTTGTACTTCCTTTCTTTGGATATCCAATTATACCTGTAAAATTAGGATCCTTATCTAGTAAAGCTAATTGTTGTATTCAGTATTGATCAGTTAAGAAAACGATGTGGGCGCTGTTAGGGGCTGTGTCTTCTGTCTTACTCTACAACCTCACAAGGTTATTTTGGAAATAAATTAATGTTTATGAAGCACTCAGATGCTGTAGTGATGAGCATCATGGAAAAACCCACAAGGAAGCTTATACTTCTGTCTTCAGAGCATGTTTTGCATAGAATGCAGTAAATAAGACCTAGGGCCACACATTGAACACAGAGGAGAAAACAAAATATCAAATAGCTGTTCATTAAGGCAGCATTATCTATCACATGCAATAAATGAGGCAGAAATTCCAGTGGAATGTGTTTTTCATTGTTTGGTATATAATTTCTTGTGATCTACTAATGAAAATTAAATAATCAGAAAGCCTTGCGTAAACCAGTGTAGCTTGTTGGAAGACATATAGGTTTAGGTTAGTTACACATATTTTTGTCATTTTAACTAACAGAGTAACTAAAAAAAAAAAATCTTATTTCCTGTATGTGCTCCAGCATGAGGGGAGAAGAGGGTAGGATTTAGGAAAATGTTCTTCACTGACATTGTGGTCAAGCACTGGAACAAGCTCCCCAGGGAAGTGGTCATGACCTCAAGCCTGTCTGTGTTCAAGAAGCATTTCAACAACACTCTTAGATATATAGTTAAACTTTTATGTTGCCCTGTGTATTCAAGAGTTGGACTCGATCCTCATGTGTCCCTTCCAGCTCAGGATATTCTGTGATCCTACAATTTGCCAATGACCTTCTCAGTTTTGCTGATAGCTGAAGAGTGGCGGGAGTCAGAATTTGTATAAGCCATTCCAGTCTTCGAAGGGAAATTTGCTAAAGTCAGAAAATCTTTCTCATTTCTATTTCACAGTGTCTAAATAGTCTAGCCTGACCTCTCTGTCTTTTCTCCCATTTCTAATACTTGTCTTCCCAGTGTCTTGCTCAGCCTGTCAGTATTTCCCACCATCTCCATTTCCAATCTGTTTACTGACCCTAATCGTCTATATACATACTAGCTACTTAAGAGATCTACCTCCATTTTCCTAACTCCTTCCTTGCCCTGTTGGTTCATGTCCAACTAGACTCAGAGCCATCTAAATCTGGACCAGGTGATTTAAGTGATTTTCTCAGATTATGAGATTAGCCCATATCTACTTGGCTTCTAGACTAATCAATCCTAGAGTCATCTCTACACCTATTCTTAATCCCAGTGTCATTTCCCCCTCAGACCTTGGCAATTATTTGCTTCACTGTTTCACCTGGACAAGGCCTGGTTTATGCTTCCTTCATATTCAGACAAGCCAACCTCCTCCTTCAGGCTATAGGACAGATCACTGGAAGGCATGTGGTAAGGCAAGCGCCAGTTACTAGTTCTGGTTATGACATAGCACTGACCTAATGCAAATTAGAGGTACAAATAAAAGCTGTGGTCAGGTGCCCACAATCTCTAGCAGAATTTCTGCATGGTTTAAGTGGAATCAGTGAGAATTTGTTTGATAGCTGTTCTCTAGTGAATTTCTACGAGGCATGTGTAAGTTGGAGTTTCATTCAAAGACTTGTAACTTGGTTAAATGAGAGCAGGTTTGAAAAGAACAGTCTAAAGAAAAGTTCATAAGAAGTTTTTCACACAGGCAATGTAAAATTGCCCCTACCACGCTCTCAAGAACAGCAACACCAATTTGACCATTTTGTACCAGAAATTCAGCCTGCAGTTGATACCATAGAAGTAACAAATCTAAAATCTTGTTTGCAGAATTCCCATTTCAGCCTTCTTATGAGCCAGATGGGCAGGTTAAATCCATTTTATGGAAACATGTAGCCCTCACCATATATTTTACCCAGAAAAGTGTTGTCTAACAGATTGTTCAGCAATGTCAGAAGGGGATGGGACTTCTCAGTATTAATTCCTTTCTAAATTGCACCAGTTTTTCCCTGGTTAACTAATTTCATTATATTGTTGTCACTCCTGACATCCACAGGAGTAACTGAGTAAAACCAAGAAATGTATTTGTTTCTGTGGTATGTTTACATATCTACATAACGATCTGAAGTAATGTGTATTACTAAAACAGATTTTAGTAGTGGTAAATTTCCACAGATAGCATGCACTAAGTTTCTGATCAAGGTGGAATGTAAAGCTCACTTTAAAAACAAATAATAATAATAATAATAATAACAATAATTACAGACTGGATGAGTGGTAGAAAAAACAAAGTATATAAATGCAGTCACTGGGACATTTATTTTACTGTGGGGCAGGTCTGTAGATGGAAAGATCTAGATCCCACACAGAGCTGGATGTGGGTATAGGCAAATTTAGACACATGATTTTTTGGCTTTATAACTACAAACAGATTTCTAGAAGGAAAAAAAAAGCATTCTGGTAGAAATTTTGAAAGTTCTAAATTAGACATGAGGTGTTTGGCTGATTGGTCAAATGCAGAATTGAGTAACAGTGTGCACTCAAGATGCACTGGTATTTTTACATCGTATTCCTTTTTGGATATTGCATCCCTAAGAATGAGCAAGCTTCATGTAGAGAGCTAGTACAGTAGCTGAATGTCTTCAGCTAATGTTGACACTCATCAATAAATTTCCACACTGGTAATACATATGTGTCATGTGCCAAATGTCTTCAACTGATATTAGCATAAATGGGAAAGAACTTGTCTTACCCAAGACAACTATATTTTTTCCCTACCTTCTTTATTATTTCAAAGTGCCTCTTATAGAGGTATTTCTTTGTAAGGGGAAAGGGTTTGTTCTGTGATAGCGGATTTTCATGCTAAACGACTTCATATTTTCTGCTGATGGCTGTCTACTGTTGACCACTGTATGAACAGAGTGCATTAAGACTTTTTTCTCTTGTCTTGGCTACAAAAGCCTTTTTCAAGGCTGTGCTTTAGAGTGCTGGCTCTGGACAGATCCACACAGCTATAACATTTAGGTAGTATTTTTTTAAATACTGCAGGAAGTCTGAAGCAGTTTTAAGCAGAAGAACAAAATGCTCTGCAGGTATGTCCGTGGGTATTCTCTTACAGGAAGATACTGTGGGAAAATTTATCATTTTGTACAGTCTAGCATTTTCCAGAGGCAGTATCAGTCTTTATAAGCAAAGGATAAAAGTTATGCCTTGCAGGAATAGGTTGGTAACGCAAAAAGTTAGGAAAAAGATCCATTAGAGGAAGAAAAACCCTCCTTCATCTTTGCTTCAGTCCAGACATTGCTGAACTGGTATTTATTCTGACTTGTGCCTTTCCCATCTAAGCTGCTTTGGAGGAGATATTATTTGTGATTTTTCTGGCACTCTTTGGAGCACCAAATAACTTCCGGATGGCATGCTTGTATATGCAATACTTGACTGCAATATTTTGAAATCATTCTAAGAAATGGTTTACTACAAGTGCAACTTAAGTGTTTTTCTCCTGCTTTTTGTTCAGCCTTCTCTTAAACTCATTCTATTTTGTCTTGCACATTTTTGGTCTTTCTGTTCTATTTTCAGTGCTTGTTTGTCTGCCTTTTCTTGCTGTTCCTTATTTTATAGTTGTATTTGCCCACTTTCCATCATGTTTTCAGTATCTTCAGGAGAGGTTTAGCTTGTTCTACCTACTGTGTTCTCCACCTTCTGTTTTTGTGAGTTTGGGTTTGGTATTTTTTTTAGATTTGTTCTTGTTCTTATTTCTTTTTTTTTCTTTTTTTTTTTTTTTTTTTTTTTGTTAGACCTTCAAATTTCCCTCCTTTCCATCCCTCAAAGCCATCAAATTCATCTCTTTCCAGCACATTCTGGAACCTACTCCAAGGCTTTACTCCTTTGGATTCATGAGATGTGCTCTGTATCCTGAAGGTAGCAAAGAGGACCCAGAGATCTGAGCTTGATCTAGGATCTGATGCTGCAATAGCTCCAAACAGGTGAATATTCTGAGTTAGTGGAGGAGATTCTGAGCCAACAGCTAGTTCAGGAAAACAACCTGAGTTCACATGTTAAAATCCCATTAATTGCCAACAATATTTCAAAAGATAAAATGAAAAGGGACAAAGGAGAGTAGACAAACATACAGAACACTGAGTGTGTCATCTCACACTTGAAATGGATATTGTATTTTAATTCTAAGACCTACAATCTGATCATGTAGCTAATGTCATACTTTAATTGAAGACACTTGTGGAACAATTTTAACTTTATTAAATCAGATTTTAGTACATGCTTCCAATGCATGTTTAAGTACAGTTTCTCTTCTTTAAGGAATAAAAATAACCTCAAAACTCTCATGAAGAAACTTTGAAAAGTAAATGAAAGTACTACCCAGATAATCACGTTTTCTTATTATTTTCTGGACATTGCAGTACTGCACTGATTTTAGGACCAAAATTTGCAAACAGCTCTAGATCATACTTGGAAAATTACCGTTTTATCTCAGCTCAGTGTGCTGGAGTTTGAAAACCTGTTTGTTCCAGCTCTGTGACTGTGCAGAACTTCCATGGTACCTGAAAAAGGGAACCTTGGCCACTGTATTATGCAGGACTTAATAGTCCCTCTTTTTTAATATACGTTTCTAATTGTGAATACAATCTGCTGAATGTGAACTGAGTAAATGTGCCTTTCCTGAATCTGCAGGCTACAGTGACCAGTGCCTTCTAACACCGGGGTTTCAAGTAGCATTCATAAAACTTCTGAGAGGCAATTTGTGCAAAATAAAAGGACTTAAAAGAACACAAGCAGTTCAAAATAGTAATTCCAATTGTATTCATTTTCACCAGTTCTGCCATTTAGACAAAGTGAAAGTTTAAGTATCAGCCTTACTGATTGGGTTTAAATAGTTTTGAAAAACGGTACTGTTGTCCTAAAATTTTTTAAGACGTATTTAGTAGTCACGTGTCCAAATTTTATGGCAAACCAAGTTCATGCCCCTTTTTGTTCCCTGTGGAGCGCAGAATAAGTACTGGATTTTCAGCCTGAAAAAGATGGTCCACTATTGAACCATAAGAAAGAGAGATCTTGGTGTCATGTGTCCCAGTCTTGATCTGAAGAGAAGGATAAGCATCATTACATTCTTCCTTAGTGTTTTGGTGGAGATAACCAGTAAGGTTGCAGTTGTAACTGGGACAAGTGATTTCTGGAATCACATTACCAAGGCCAAGCAGCAGTGACAGGCAAGTGACAAACCTGCAGCTTCCTAGAGGGGAGAAATGAATGCTTGTATGTAGTCCATAAAGTGTGTTTAACAAACTTACTGTTTTGTGGAGGAAAGTAACTGCAGTGAGATCAATTGTTAATATAGATCTTGCTTACAGGGCCTTGAAAAGCCAGGCCCTGAAAAGTAGTGTTTATTTAAATACTGTAGCTGGAAAAGCATTTGAAATCATGATGAGGCACTTACTGGAATTTGGTTTAAGATTTTTGTTCAAATTCAAAATGTCATTTTTTTCAGAAACTGGTATTTCTCTATAAAGTCAAATACACTTGCCTGTTCTCACACTTTGCCACAAACACACATATTTCATATTTTTTCTTGGTACACTGTGTGAGCCATTCATTATTGACTTGTTCCTCTCTTTGAAAGAATATCTGCCCACGCAGTTAAAAACCAATTGTCAGTAGGCTTCATCTTTTTCACGCAGAAGTGTGGGTGAGGGGTATTTAACCCAGCTGTAAACTCAAGGAAATAGTTATCAGTTCCCTCCATGCTGAAGACTGATTCAGGAAAAGATCAAAATTAAATGGAAAATTAGTTTCCAGCTTCAGAGGGACAAAGGAATATGGTAAATTCCCAAGACTGTTATGCTATTTCACCCATGTTCCATATTAAGCGTGAGTTGTGTCTGTTTGGCAGAGACTTTGGCCAGTCAGGCTGCTCGCTAACAACTGTTGTAGCTGGACTCGAGTTCTGCTGTCTTGGAAGGCTAAGTGCTATTACTGGAAATGGGTACATAGCTTTCAGACCCCTTTGCATACATCAAACTCCCTGAGGACAGCTCATGTATTCCTTTCAAACCTCATGTCACAAATAATGTAAAGCAAATTGCTACAGCTTTGTGGTAAAGGAGAATGTTTCTTCCTCATAGTTTTTACTCTGATTCATGTTGCTCTTTCTCACGAGTCTCCTTCTCTGCATATGAGGGTGACAGAACATGGGCTTACAGATAATTGAGCTTCCTGCTTGTTTCCTGAAGAGCTCCCACGAACATATTTTTAAATCATCGAATTTGGGTCACTGGCCACAAACTTGCATATATTTGTCTAATATATATCACTTCTTTCCCTTTGTACTTACCATTTTTTTCCCTCCAGAGTGAAATTCATCCAGTGTTTTGTGTTTGCTATAAATACACATCTCAGCTGTATTTCTGTCCTTTGTGTCAACATTAAAACTCCCTTGTTCTATGTTTAGCTTGAATAATTACCAAACCATTTGCAATTAGAACTCTAGGATATGACCTCACACTGATTTATTCTTTTGTTTCTTTCTGTATTTAATACATTTCAGATACTGAAAATACCAAATCTTTGTCGTTTTATTTTGATGTTTATCAGTAATGGAAACATTCCAAAACAATCAGCCAAATACCTATGCTTTGTTCATTTATTGCCTTCTGTGAAGATAAATTGACTGTACTCAACTCTCTTCAGCATTTTTCTTCACCTAGATATTATTGCCTTGTGCAGCCACCCCAAGGTGACTGTTATCACTTAATTAAATCCTTGCACGCTGGGAAGAAAAAACAACATTGTTCGTTCATAACCCCAAGGAGGTATTTTTTTTTCTTTAAGCCACTAAGCTCTTTCCCTGTTTTATTAACTTATTCCTGGCTACAGCAAGACATACTTTGTTGATGAGCAAAAGGTTGTATTAGCTTTTTATTTGCTGGGTAAACTTATCTTTTCTCTGGGAAAAAAAAATGTGGGCATTACGACAAAGGAAAAAAATGGGATCTCTCCAAACCCTGAAATTCTAGTAAAGGTCTGTGTAAACATCAAGCTAGTAAAGAGAAACATGGGAGTAGCAGGAAGGAAATGAGAAAATAAAATGCAAACATAAAATTGGAGCAAGACAAAAAAGTATGATGACTTGTATATACACAGAGAAACTACTGCAGTGCTAAGGGAAAACTGACATAAAGAATAGCATTTTTGAAGACAAAAATATATCAGGGCTCTTTATGTTACTGTCTAGAGCAGCATCTTTTTATTAGCCTCTTGGTTAATGTCCTCTCTCTGTCTATTGATTTTAGACTACATAACACTGTGCTTTTGCTTTTACCTTTGCATTTTTTTTTCTGGAGTGCACAATCCTACAGTAAGAGGAAATATTGCAGATGCGCTATTCATTGAATATATGAGACCTTTGATTTGCTTTTATGTTGCTTTAAGCACAGTACTTCATGTGAGAAAGTTCACTTGAAACAGTGAGTTACCAGAATATGTACAGTGGTTTAGCTGCCTTTTTCTTCGTTTCTAGTCCATTAAACGTAGGACCAGAAAATGGGTTTCTCTACTCTAAAATTTGGGCTCAAGCAACCGTATGTATTTGTTCATGATGCTAAATCATTTTGCCACCTGCTGTGTTCAGCAAGCATTTACAAATAGTAAATGCTATTTAAAGCTGTAATATTTGCAAGAGCAGTTTATGCTGTGATATCATTTGTACAACAAGCATAGCATTTTGGTGTGTAATAAGAACTTTTAAGAAGTTGAATAATTGTGATTTTTAAAATATTGCTACTTGTAATGTGTAGACTATAATTATTGTAGGTCAGAGACTGCAGTATAAGTTTGTACATGAACCACAAAATATTGATAGATTTGGATGGATTTGTTCCAAATCCAGCATGTTTGTAGAATGTATCATAGCTAGTCTCTGGAAATTCCCTGTTTGTGATGAAGTTTCAGCCTAAATTTGGGGCTTTCTTTTTGTTCTGTCCTTTTAAATTCTTGTCTGTAGCTTTCTGAATCAAATCAGTAATTTTACAGTGTTTATATGCCTTTAATTTTCTCTCTTAGCAATAACAAAAATCTTTCAGTTTACTTTCACCAATTCTAGGAATGCTTTCCAATCTGTGTGCAATGGATCTGCCATCCGCAGTGACTTTAAACTATACTCTGTGTTTTTATCTAATCTATTTTAACTTAGATGCCTGGAGACTAGCTATAGATTTATCTGCACATCTTAATGAACTTATTGCAAAGGTATCTGAAGCTTCTTTTACTTGGAATAAAGGCAATAGCAAATTTATCAATTATCAAGATTTTAGGTATGTTTGGTTTTCAGATTACTATTCGAGAGTGGTATGGGAAACACTAATTCTGCACTGAATTAAGTTTTGGTGTCAAAAGGGGATAGATTTCTCAGAAGGAGGTGGTCTGGGCATCAGTAAGAGCTTTAGGAGTTGGCTGTAGGCAGAACTTGATATTTAAATTTGGGGCACTGATTTAAAATAGCTGTAGTAAGTATATACTTTCTGTTTTCCAAAGCTGGTTATGTCAGATTTTTCAACTTTTCTTGTGCATTACGAATTGGAAATTCTAGTTCTGCATTTATTGTATTATGTGATTTTTTCATAAATAATATTTATTTGTGATATCAGTGGTGAAATACTGACTTCATTGCAGGATTGGGAAGTGGCACCGGAAGCTTGTGAAGAAGAATTTTATTCCAGAAATGTGTAGCTATAAATAGATGGCAAGATATATTGCAGTTTCGAACAAGCATGCTTTAAACTTTCATACACCATGAATGTCCATCTGTTACGGTCCAAAAGCATTCTGACTTTCTAAGCACCCTATGTTTATTTTATCTTCTGTTAAAAATGTAATTTAGAAACAAAAACAGTTAGTCATAAAATACCATAGGAAATCACCTCTAGGAAGTCTAATCGTAATCCTGCTAAGGATAGTAGTAGGCTGAAAATGCTGTTTAGATTTTAAACCCTAGTCAGAACTCAAACATTCTTCTCAGATGTAGAAAACATTTGGTTATATTTCTGTTGCAGTTATCTTGTGTGTGTGTGCTTCTGCTCTTTTCCATCTGGTTTCAAACCAGAATCAGGGAAGGACTGATAAAACACCATTTCTTTTTCACTATAGTGACTGAAAACAGATTGAAGAAATTCAGATAAATGTCGGAACTCGTTAAAGCATGACCACTTAAATTTATTTATTTTAAGTTGGAAGGGTTGCTGCCAATTAAAATGGCAAATTTACATGCAGAAGTCTATACTGCTTTCTGTTGTGTGTCAGGCATCATGTTCATTTGGGCATGGTAATGGAACAGAATCTGAACTGGAAAGACATTCACACAACACTAAAAAAAGTATTGACAACATCTGATTGCCTGTTTGATAGGACAAGGGGCAATGGTTTTAAACTAAAAGAGGCAAGTTCAGACTGTATATAAGGAAGAATTATTTTATGATGAGGGTTGTAAAACACTGGAACAGGTTGCCCAGAGAGGTGCCACTCCCTTGGAACCATTCAAGGTCAGGCTGGACAGGGCTCTGAGCAACCTGGTCTAGTTGAAGATAACCCTGCTTATTTCAGGGGGATTGGACTAAATGCCTTTCAAAGGTCCCTTCCAATCCAAACCATTCTATGATTCTGTGATTCTATTTGATTCTGGCTAAAGATAGTTTTCCAGTGATTTAAGGGGAAAGGAGACAAAAAAAGAAGCTACTGAGATAGATATAGCATGCTTGAGCAAATTCTGATTTGTATTTTATTTTTTACAAAAATGTTGAAGTTAAACTTGCACTAGACATTCTTTCATTTATGTGCCACAAGTAAGACTTGAAAGTATACTGCGTCAGGGAGAAGGGGTGTTGTCAAAATGCAACATTACAGGACCTCTGGGTAGCAGGAGCAGGAATTTAGAACTGCAAAATAAAGATGCGCAGATAACTAACAACTGCCTGAAATTTAGACAACCAAGCAAGCATGTAAGTTATTGCTTAGGGTCTAGAAGAAGATATTGCTCAAGGCAGGAGACAATTGCAGCTACATGTGACTTTTTAATAGAGCAGAAAGAAGGAAAATATCACAACAGAAGCAGTAAAAGCTAGGATGCTACATTCGCGCTGTGTTTTTAAAGCATCATGGTTAGAAGAAATTAGAAGTGTTTCCTTGGTTTTCTCTGAGTGGATCTGAATAACAGGAAAATGGTGCTAATATTTGGCAAGAGGAAGAGTTTTCTTTCATCAGTTCCATTGATGAAGGCAGTTTTACCGCAGTCATCTTAGGAAGACACTTCAAGTTTCAGGTCTGTTACAAATTACAGTGAAATGGATAGTAACAGTGGAGAGCAATCATGTCTGTTCCTACCTGGGACGTGGGATACAACATATAGATTGTTGACATATGCAGTAAATAGCATTAGGGTTGGTGGTGTCAAGACTTGTTTGGGGCTGCTCAGGTAATGTGGCATCTGTGTTATTTGCGCAACCAACAGCTACTGTACTCTACAGCGTCAAGGGAATCTTGAGCACCCTTTGTTGAGCAGGTTATTGATACTTAATGCTGCAGCTGCTCCAAGGGACCACTTAAGGGAATATCATGATAGTGTGGCTGCACACTAAAACCCTGTGGTAAAAATCCAGAGGAACATTTTCACACGGTTACTATGAAACTATCTTTAAAAGTATGATCTTGGTTGGAACCTTGCGTTTCTGGCTTCTGTTGGTCCTGTATGGACAAATAACACACCCACCCCTCCCCACCCTAGAAAACAGGATTTTATTATGGAAATACAGATGCTTAATTATCACAGCAGTCGGAGGTGCCAATATAATATATTAGCTTGCATTTTTAAAAGAATATAAACCTTTTTCACTGAATGAGCTGCTCTGTGCTGTTACGCTTGTGCTCATATGCTTGAATTTATGCAATGAGCGGGTATACAGCAAAATCCATACTTATCTTTGCCTACACAGGTATTAGAGGTGAGCTTAAGGAAAAAAAAGTAAATAAAAATAACATAAAGAAGGAAGGAAACAAGGGAGGGAGGGAGAAACACCGAATTTTCTCACAGCCTAGGGCGAGATTAGAATCCTGCTTATGGCAGAGCTACATGCTGTCTTCTCACCTGGTCTCATATTCCAGCTGTGAAACAGAAGTGGAAGATCAACATAGCAGTGGTGTTTCATAGTGGCAAACTGAGTTACTTCCTGAAATCATTCAGGATCAGACCTCCAATTCCATCAGGATAACTGATTTTCACATAAATGTACATTCCCCTTTTTTGTGGGAAATGTACTTTGGGAGTGAAGCACTTTAACCTCAAAACCCTTGAAAGAAGAACTGCAACCCCGCATAAAGATACCAACTTTACTGTATAGAATACAGATGTAATGGATAATTTCTTCAGGGGAAGATTTTGAAATATTTCCATTATTAATGATGTCTCTAACTTGTTTCAGGAAGCTGATTGTTTGATTTGCTGTTAATCCTATATATTTGCAGTATTCCTGTGTTCTCTGCTCTTAACTGCACGGAGGAGTGAACAGAAACCAGATCTTCCATGGGCACCAGAATAATACAGCATAGTTTTCTGTAGATTTCCATCTTGTCTTCTATTGACTTCTGTATCTAAGACAGTGCAACCTGGCTGAGGCTTTTTGACTGCTCAGGGTATTTGAAAGGTCTCTGCTTTGTGATGTCTAATACTGTAGGAACTCATAGTCCAGCTTTTTAGCACTGAAAAGGCTCTCAGGGAGTTTCATCTCCATTATCAGTCTGTTTTCACCAGGCCTGTAGGAATTTCTCTAAGCCCTCTGCCGCCTGTCAAATCTAGCAAAAACTAGCGATGGATTAGAAGGCTGCTAGAAGGACAAACAGATAAAAACAAGCAGAATACAGGAAACTAATATCAAAGTTTGAGGAACCACTTCACAATCCAGACATCCAAGGGCTATTGTTTTGTGGGCTCTTTGGTTTTTTTGCCTTTTTTTTTTTCTATGCCTCTATAAACCTAACTTCTTCTGACTATCAGGTTTGCATTCATGCCAGTCCAGATTCTTCTTTTTTCAAGGGTGACAGGATTAAGGAGTCAACTGGCAGTAATAGTTGTGGAGGCTTTTATGTACTGGTCTTCACTGGAAAAGCAAAGTGCTACTTTAATTTAGTCTGTCTATATATGGATCCTAGAAGACCTCAGAGTGGACATCTGTGGAACTGCTCCACACTCCCATAGGTGAAGAAAGAACTGGTATAGCAAACAGATCTTCTGCATTAGTACAAGGATTAATGACAGCTGGAGCAGCTCTCAACTGCTGAGGACCATGGTCTGTCTTCTTTGCTGGTAACATGGGATAAGTGGCTGAAGACAAGAACATAAGTTTTTATTTTTTTACATGTACCTGCTAAGAGTTACAGTTAGAAATGGCACTGGATTGAATGGACTTTGGATTTGTTCTTAATGTTCTGTGTTCTTACTATCTCTATATTCCACTGTCTATAAAAATATTCTCAACATGTTCTTTCTCAAGAAGAGTGTAAATCAGAATGATATGCTAGTCAAAGAACTCAACTCAATTTCTGATTCAAATCTATTTTGGTTGTCTGAACTGCCATCTAATAGATTAAATATGCTAAACATAAGCCCCTCATCCTGTTCTTTCCTGAGCACAGGCTCTCTGCTTCATATGTATGAAATTGTGTGATGCAAGTGAGAGCGCATGTATGCAGTTCTCGGCTAGAGGTCTAATTCTAACAAGCCAATTGTCAGGATTAGTCATGAGAGCATCTGAGTACCTACTGAGTGCAAGTGTTTTTTAAGAGTACAATTACCTCTATATCACAATTATTTTCCCTATAATTTTTTCACCTATTTTTTTTGGACAACAGACATTTAGATACCTCTGTTTACTTTCACAGTGTCAGATTGTGTAGATTGAAAGGAAGGCTAACCAAATATGCAGATATACAATGAATATAAGATCAATTTGAATAGAGCTTAAACTGAAATATTCGTACAAAACACAAAAGGGCTTTAAACTTGCAGCTGTGAAAACAATAACTTTTTGCTCCCATAATCTGTTGTGCTTTTGTAGGTGCTTTTACCTGCACAGTATTCTGCCAGATTAGGTTCCCACGATCTCTTGATGTGGTCTGAGGTGCAGGACTGGGATCTTAGCCTTCATTCTGCCGGCTCTCACAATTTATCATAGCTTCTGCTACTGAGTCACCTTAGTTTTTCAGTTTTGGCAGTTATGGTAGTAAACATTATGTAGGCACATACAGTGTCCAGTCCTTTACTGTGGGCAGCCCCTCTCAAACCTCACAGTTGCATATGTGATTGGAATATTTGTACCACCAAAGGGCAGAAACCGCTTCATATTCAAACCCTATATATCCATAGCAAAGCCAGTCCCAGCCAGGCATACACTTGATCCTGACTGAAGTAATCACATTCTCAGGGTAAGAGGTATATAATATAATCTTTCTATGATATCTCATCCTAAATATATATGTAGTTAATTATATTAGGTGGCATGCAGTTATTGGCATCACAATCTGCTGTCTAAACAGTCTGGAACCAGCACGAGGAAGGATAAGAACGCATTAGGACTTGGCATCATAAACATAAATGGTCAGTGGTTTAATGCACAACTCCTACAGGGTTGTTTGAGATTTTGCAGCAATACAGAATGGCCTTCTGGAAAAAAAAAAGTGAATTGCTATCTACAAGGCAAAAATCCCTAAAAGTCATTTATTGCTTTTGCATACAAAATGTCAAATTCTTAATCTCTGATTTTTTTTTCTTGAACTCCCATCACTTATAGGCTTGTAATCATTCTGTGATTCTCAGGCTTAACTCTGATACTTGTTAATTTATTATCAGTGAATAAAACTGGGAGTACGCCTTAAGAACTCAACTACCAACTTTAAACGTTATTCTTGCCCCTAAGCTTTTCTCCTCTATACTCTCCACTTTTGCAATTGTTCTGAGCTGGAATAAGATCTGTTTTTTCTAATCAAGTAGAAAGACTGCCCCTCTAAGTTTTTGCTGCTTTGGTTACATAATCATACTGTACATACATACATAATCATTCTGTAAGTCTGGTGAAAGAGGCAGCAAGGAAATTAGTAAAGTTTACTCTTCCTCCTTAATTTCTTAGCTTCAAGCTGTAAAGCAGACCTCCTTATTATTGACAAATTTATTTTTTGGCATTTCCTGTCTTCATAAATTGCATCCTGACCACATGAGCAAAGAGCACGAAGATGACAAATTAAGAAGCTGGCATCGAAGTCCATTCTAACCACATCCTTTGAGCTCGTCCTCTTACCTCATCTTTTTTGCTGTAGTTGTTCTGGTGCCAAATACATCTTGCTTTGTTGCCAAATATGTGTCATTAACTTACAAGGATTCTGTGGTCATGTAGCCATGTAACAATTGTGATGGACTGTTATTGAAAAATGGCAGTGGTTTGAGAGTTGAAAACAAGGTTTTCTGTGTATCTGATGTTGGGATTTTTACTCAATGGTAAAAACTTGCGGCCCAAGGGACACAGCAGCAAGTCCCATGCCTTTTTATTTTATCTGGGCTTTGGGGTTTTGTATTTTCTGCAAGGAATTAAAAAGACTGAAGAGGAAGAATAAAGCTTTTAGAGATTCTTGTAAGTCAGTAGATGATCAAATTTCAGGTGCTCATTTTTATTCATGCGTATCAAATTCATCCCACATAAAACCCTATTTCCAGGAATAATACTCCAGTTAGCTGATAGGACTTAATTGTGAAAGGCCAAGGTCAGATTTTCCACCAAAGTCTTTATGCTTTTGTATGTTTGGTGGATATAAGTCTGATAACTTAATAGTGAGAGCATGGTAGTTGGACACTGAGACTTTGAATCAGATTTCTGTTAGCCATCATTTATGCTTTTTATTTCATTTTATCCCCTCATCCAAAAATGGTTGCCACGTTGAAATGAAACTTCCTTTTTTGTTGCTGTCTTTATTAAATCATGGGGGTTTTAAGCCATGCTGTATCACAGTCAGTAAGTTATGCAATGATACATTTGTTAAAAGAGAGGGACTATTTGCTTTCATAAATGTCAATTACATCCAATACTGCCTGTCTTTTAAAAAAAGAGTAAAGTGTTTTTGCTGTTACTGAATGTTGTATGTCTAATTGGTGACAGGCTTTGTCCTGAAATTAATGCTCAGCTACGGTTATAATATCATTATGTCATAACAGTGAAAAGTTCTAATTAAGATGATCTGTTTGCCAGGAAAAAGTTTAGTATATCAATTAATCTATTTTATCAGGGGGAGTATTGCCTTTCCCAGCCCGTATCTCCTGGTTAGAGCCTGAATTATGAGAAAAACATTACAGATGCATGCTGCATTGGACAAAGAACACATGCATGCATTTAAATCATGTATATCTTACTTTTTACTGATGTAATTGTGAAATATGTTCTTTTTTGCATTCATAATTAGGGGGTGTAACAGATGGTGAAGGCTTAGTTTAAAATAATCTGTCATTAAAATAACCTAGCCTACTGGTAATTCTTCACTCTAACTGGAGTTTAGGTCAGGGTAACAGGGTTTTTTGCAGCAGTGGAATACGCTAGAAAGAATTAGGGACTTCATGGGTAGTAGGAAATATGAGGATATTCTCCAGAAGGACACCGTAGTAAGACTCCAGTGAATTAAATTTGCCTGTAGTGGGAATATGCAAAAACGGCTGGGACAAAATTCTTCTGACAAATATAAATCTATTTAGTACGATGCATTATACATTAGTGCATATTCGGTCAAAGTGGTACAGTGGGTTTTATATCCTGAGAGGAAATAACATCACTATTCTGCAAATACTGTAAAATGTACTTTATATTTCGTGTTATAAACCCATTTTCATATTTTTCTGATGTCAAAGGATATAAATTATAATTATTGGCATTACTATTCAGAGGTGTTGTAGGTAGTGACTTTTACATTTGAGTCTCACTTCCTTTGTGTCTACCACGTTGAATTGTTGGTATGTGACACAGGAAATCTTGTATCCATCCTGTCTAGGTAGTTTAGAATAATTTTCAGGAATAAGAAAATTGGCTCAATAAATCAGATACTTGCATGTCTTTAAAGCATTTATTTTAGTGTTTCCTCCAAGATTTCATTCTCTAACAGCTTTGAAGAAAGCATCTAGATTTCAGCATGGTATTATGATAAAGCTTCTCAAGGAGGGGCAAGCATTAACATTTGTGTCGGTTCTTTTTCATCTTAATCCAACCTTGGTTAATAATCAGAAAATTCTACATAGTGGGTAAGAAGATGTAATTAACCCTTTGACCCCGGAATCTTAATTGGCGCCTGTTGAAAACAGTGGGGCAGTTAAAAAAAAAAAAAAAAATTAAAAAGTAGCCTGTGGTGATTGAAACAGCATAATACATAATGGTATTCTGAAATCAAAAGTAGTACGGAACTTCAGCTGTAATCACATTTTGCATAAAACCAGTTAAGTGTGGGTTTAAACAAGAAGTTGCTAGCCTTGCTTAAATTGGATTGTGCTCAGTGTTGGCATTTGAGGTCACCGTGACCCTTTTTCAGCTGCCACACTAGATGGGATAGGACTGAGTTTATGACAGTCAATTTATAAAAATAAAAAAGAAATTAAATCAAGAATATTTTCCTAACAGAAGACACTCTACCTTTATATTCATGGCTTCTGCTTCAATGAAAATAGAACGTTATGAAAAGCCAGTTACATTTGCAGGTGCTATTTCTACATTACAATTGATGATAACTGGAAGATCTGACGCAGCAGTCCTATCTGCCTTTGAACTGAATGAAACTGCTCAGAAATTCTAGCTGAAGATTACACCGTGGCGCTCATTTTGAGAGATTTGAAAGCTGACTGAAGCCAGTATCCTTCTTGCATTTATTGTGTACTTAGTTATACATAGGTAATATGACTGATACTTCCAGAGGTTTCTCACTAAAACAAAATTCTTCGTAAACAGTTAGTATACAATAGCATCACATACTCTTCTTCAGTATATAATATAACCTCTGTTATGTTGCCTTGAACCTTCTCTGAAGTCTGCTGCTCTCTTGGCATGCACAAAGGACTTACGCTTTATGAAAAATTGAAAAATTTCAACACACATTACTTAGATAATAAATATTCATAAATAATACCTATGAATAACGAATGAGACAGTCCTTCAGAACTATTGTTTGACCTGTATAAGGAACAACAAAATTGTCACAAAAGTGGTCCATCTCAGCCCTTTCATACTGGTGGGAGGAACTGCCTTGCATTGGAAGGTAGCTGTTTCTCCCCATATTTTTATTGTAATTTTTCTTAGGTATTAAGCATTGAGCTTAGTACTTGGGGCCCTCATTCTAATGTCTTTGTACTGCAGGCGTAGAAGTAGTTAGCTGTTCCATTAGCTCTTAATCAGTGGGATTTTCAAAATATGACTAAATACTTTCTGATTTTGCTCCATTGAATAAAATACCGAATTTAGTCAATATTTGTACCCAAGGACAACTTCAGGGAGGTGGGAAAGGAAATGGAGAAAGGAGGACTGACCAGGGCATAGTAGGCTCAATTAGCATAATGAACTGATTTTATGGCATGGGAAGTAACTAATCACGCAGGAAGCCAAGGAGTTGTGGGCATGCTGTGTTGGCCCTGCCAGTCCATCAGTGGTGCCTCCTTAGAACCTTCATGGTACACCTAGGAGGCAAAAGTAAGGAATAGTCTCCCAGAAAGAAAGAGAAGAAAAGGGTAAAGAATTAAAACTGTTTAAATGAAAAGTAACAATCAGAGTCAATGGCATGGAGAAGCAGCAAGTGCTTAAGATGTCTAACACTCCTCACTTTAATGCTCTTCCCAGTTGCTGGTGACTTTCCGGACTTCAGTCATGAAGGTTGAAATTTCTTTGTACAATTGTGTCAACCAGAGGTAGTTCTATTTATCTTTTTCCAGCAAAACTGGTTTCAGCCAATTCCAAAACAACCTGAGGAAAACATTTCTGCCTAATCAGTACTAGAAGCTTTCTTCAAACTTTTGTTTCATTTAGAAGTCTTAATTCCTAAATAAGGTGATGTGTAGAAAAGAAGCAGGAAAGCCGTCAGTGACTCAGGGAATTATATTTTGCCGTTCTTAGAAAACTCTATCCAGACATGCTAGATAATTACATGCTAATGTAAATCCATCTAAGCAACTTCATTCTTAGCAGCTTTTTTTTTTTTAGCATCAGTTGGTTGCTCTGGTGTTCCTCAGTGGCCTGACTCTTGGGTACATGAGCATTTACGTGGCACACCTTCCCACCAGGTTCTGCCCCCAGCGATATCTTGCCACAGTGCAGCATTTGACACACTCTGGTCACATCAGTCATTATCTCAACCCCTCGAGCCCCACCTTGGGCACCAAAAAGAACTGTTGTGGTTTAAGCCCAGCTGGTAACTCAGAACCAGACAGCCACTTGCTCACTCCCCCCACTTCTTCCCCTCCCCCTGCCCACAGCCCCGAGGGATAGGGGGAACAATCAAAAGAAAGTAATTCCCACGGGTTGAGATAAGAGCAGTCCAGTAACTAAGGTAGAACACAAACCACTGCTGCTACCACCAATAATAATAATGATAAGGGAAATAACAAGGGGAGAGAATACAACCACTCACCACCCGCCAACCGATACCCAGCCCGACCCAAGCAGCAATCTGCCCCTTCTGAGTAACTTCCCCAGTTTATATACTGGGCATGGCATGCTGTGGTATGGAATACCTCTTTGGCTAGTTTGGGTCAGGTGTCCTGTCTCTGCTTTCTCCCTACTTCTTGTGCCCCTCCTCACTGGCCGAGCGTGAGAATAAAAGTCCTTGGTCAGAGTACACATTACTAAGCAGCAACTAAAAACATTGGTGTTATCAACATTGTTCTCAAAACCACAGCACTGCACCAGCTACTAAGAAGGAGAAAAATGACTGCTACAGCTGAACCCAGGACAGTAATGTACTAAAGAGACCAGATCATGAATGTGCTCCAACTATATGTAACTCACTCGATTAAAAGAGCAAGAGGACTGCACTATAAAAGCCTGAACAACCTGAACTGTAACAACCTGAAGTTAGACAGAAACTTCTAGTAGTCTTGTCATTAGCTACAGAGCTATTATGGATATTTGAAGCACCTGTGTACACACTGTCAGATCTAGGAAAACCGTGCCCTGCAGATAGGCTGGGTATCTGATTCAGTATGGTGATTCATTGCTGCCTGTGGAGAACTGTGTCCTAGCAAGAACATATATAGGTGGCCAGGGAATCTGGGTGATGGTTCTCAGTTTTCTTTCTAACAGAGGATTAAACCAATTCTGTCAAATGTGAGACAGAGTATCAGGAAAACTAAAACCAAGACCTTTAAAGATTTACTCTTCTGATCTTTCTGTGACAAGGAAAGTGGATAGTAGCAATAGAAATCATACGTGGTGGGGGAGATCAAATGTGTAAAGGTTTTGATTGTCCTTGTATGGGTCTAAGTTTGAACTTCACTGTTACGAATTTTCCACCTGTTATTGATGTTAAAATTCAAGGAACTGGTGTTAATCATTTGAAAAGAAATGATGATGATTTATAAGAGCCCGTAAATGGCTTGCATAATATAAATGTTTTTACATGAGGAAAATCTATGCAGATTTACATTTTTATTAATTCATAAATATAAATTAGAGTCTTTCTTTAATGCAGTGTCTTTAGTGAGGGTTTGTTTTCCAATATGTGATTTATTCTTTTTAAAAAACACAGATTTTTGAACTAATTCCACCACCTACTACATCAGAGAGGGCTGAACACTTGCCAAAGACAGCTTCTGACCAGCAGCATGTTAGAAATTAATCAAGGAGCAGAAGAATAAAAAAAAAACAAAAACTCTCAGAAACCACTGTTCTGTATATCAAAAGATGTGAAATGATTACATATATCCATCAGATTTGTGTGCATCTCCTATTTTTAATTCCAAAGACAGGCTGATCTCTCAAATTTTACAGTTATATTTTACTCTGCACATACCTTTATTCCACAGGGGTATCTGGGGTGGGATTTCTGGGGATTGTTTCTTGTTCATCCCAAGATTTGGGGTGTTTCTTATTTTCTGAGTTGTTTTAGCATTTCTAATTTCTGTAATTTTGTAATTTTACTTCTGCAGTAGCAAATGCTTGTTTGCCAGTAATTAGCCTCATAAGAAGCATAAAGGTAAAGGCACATACAGGGTATGAGAGTCAGTTTCTTCCTAGGGAAGATTTGCTCTTATTCCGAGAGGTATATTTCTGTCTTGATGTGCAGTGATTTACTGCATGTGTCAGTTTAGAGTATAATCTTTTGTTTATTAACTGCAGTCATGTTTCAAAAAGTGTGCATTAATCTGTGTAGTCGTATTTTGATTTTTGCAATTGCAGTGGAAACCACATCCAAAGACTTGAGCCTGTCAAAGTAAAATCTGATCTAGAGTTTTACACCAAAGGAATGAAATTCGTAAGATTTCTGTAGACCTAAGCTGTAAACATATTTGACAGTAATCTGCTGATTGGCTTTGTTCGTTGTATCAAAAGGAAATGGTGTGTGTGTGTGTGTGCACGTGCTTGTGTGTGTAATCCTCAATTAATTAAGAAATTATTGAGGTCCATAGTGGTTTGAGTGATGGTAGGATTTTATTTTCTTTTTTTCAATTTTCAGAAGTGGAAATTCTCAGCTTTGATTCTGGGGGGTGGGGGTCTTCTTACCATTTGAGTGGAAGGTTATTTATTTTCCTTATTTATTCTTCCTGTAAAAAATCAACCACATTTTATTTTTCTATATTTCTTCTGTCATGCAAATGAGAGATATTTTATGCAGTATATGGCAGATGTAAGATGACAATTAGTCCCTGAACTTTGGAATATACTCATGTGGTGTTTGTTAATATAATGATAGAATAAAAGGAATTGTCTTAAGGACTCAAATTAAAAACAGTCTTATAGAAATCAGAGCATTTCCTTTAATATGTTCTGTGATGCCTTTGTTTGAATCTATTTCTATCTGGAATGTAGAAATTTTTATTAATCTATTCACTTTTTTTTTTTTTCCACTTTGTAGTCCCTGGATGGATTTGTATTTGCACTAAATCAAGAAGGAAAATTTTTGTACATTTCAGAAACTGTCTCCATCTATTTAGGCCTGTCCCAAGTAAGTACATACTTTCAATTTTAGAACATAATTGCATATGATGTGTTCTTCTGTTTGTCGTTCTTAAAAAAATAATAATTTGGTTTCTGCATTTTATGTGGATTATTGAATTAGTCATTTAAAGTTGCATCTGGTTCATCCTGAAAAGTAACTGAAAAATGTATCTATCAGTATTGGAGGTTGAGATAAGATAAACTTGTGCCTGAAAACTTTTTGCCATGAAGAATCATTATTAATTTATTGAGAACAAATGAAGTTTCTTTTCTCAGTTGTTTTGAACTTTAAACCTCTGTACCTGATAGGAAAGGGACACACTAATAGTACTTCCCTTGTGTCCTATTACTGGATGTTTATGGAGTACCCTGCATTATCCAGGGAGCTGACACGATGACAGGGAGTCATTTGGAGTCAAGAAATGCTGAGAGAGATCATTAAAATGTCTTGCAGGGAGGGTTCCGACAAGGACACATTTTGCTGCTTTCGTAAATGCTCACTAATATGGAAAGACAAATTTATAAAATAAAATAGTTTAATTTTTGTATTTAATTGCTGACCACTGTTTGTCAGAGTTTAAAAGGCAGGACAAAAGTGGGGGAAAAGAAAAAGTTGCCTGTTGATGCTTATTGCTTCAGCATTCAGAAACATTTAGGAAGGATAGCTTCTTTCTGCTTGTACTTAGAAATGCAGCAGAATGATTTTGGATGATTTTCAGAGTAGGATAATATACTTCTGTTGCAGTCAGCTGAGGAGAAAAAGAAAAACTGAGATAATACTTATTTCAGCTTCTTTAAATTGGGATCCATAGTGCTATGAGGAGGCAACTATTAGCACTGGCAACTGTCAGCTTCACTGTACCTCTACAATGATATGGGAAATTTTAACATTTGGTGCAGAAAAAGCCTAATTTTAAATATTATCTGGTGAGGATCTTAAAAGAGGTTCATTAACTCCTCAAAGAGCATGCAAGCAATTGTCTGTAATAAGTCCAGTAATTGTTATTGTGCTGGCTTTAGCAAACCAAATGATAGAAATGGAAACAGAGGTGTTTCTAACTCATATCAGTAGTCTTGTCTGTCATTTAAGTCCCTCATTTTGTAATAGACTTTAATTCCTGCCTTAATCTGTCTGGGAGTTAGTATCAAGAATCTCAAATTTTGAAATTATTGCGCCACCATGTTGCTAATACAGTAAAGAATTGAAACTTTAATGTTTATTATTGTCTTATGTTCATATTAATCTGTTTTATGCATAGTATCCAACGAAGTTTAATAAGCCAGTAAAGAAGAAGGATGGATAATTAGTTTAAGCAGGTAAAAGCTAATTAGGAAACTCCTGAAAGGCATCCATTATACACTAGCTTAAAACAAATTTTACAGCCCTGGTTAGTGGTGTAATCCAAATTCTGTCAAGGCAACTGCATTTTCTGTAATTGAGATGTGTATGTTTGCTTTGCATAACAGATGGCTCTGTATGCTTAGACTGATAGCTAGGAAAATAATAATTGCATTATTCTGGCCAAAAGAATATTAGCTCTTGGGTTTTGGCCATTTCAGTCATTCCTCCTGCCAGCACAGCATATGCACATATATGGATTGGATTTTCAAGGAAATTGATGCATCTGGAATAGTGTGGCCATCTGAAATATCATCTGTTCAAGAAAAATTTGGCTTTAACCCTATGCTAGTCTCTTGTTAAAAGCGTTTGCTGCCACTGTCTTTTTAACTATAGGAGTTGATACATCTTTTCTTACTCTGAACTTGTATCATGCTCTTAAGACTTTACACTTCATCTTGATCCCCATATGTATTTCAATCAAGAGTTCAAATAAATAAAGCAATTGTCTTTTCCTATTAGAGTATTTCTTATATCGGCACAAATGTTTCCTTGTGTTCAGTACTGAAAGTATTGATGGAAAAACAAACAAAAATAGAAACCAGGACTGTGGATTTTAACACAATAATAGATGACATGGTTTAGTTCGAGGTGTCCCTGCCCTTGGCAGGGGGGGTTGGAACTAGATGATCTTGAGGTCCTTTCCAACCCTGACCATTCTGTAATTCTATAATTCTGACATCTACTGAGAGTTGCTAAAATATCTGTGGTTTTTGCTGTTTTTCTGTCTTTATGAAGACACTTTGCGTATCTCAGACCCAATGTATTTATATTTTTAACATATTATTCTCTTGGTATATTATTATACCTCTAGGTCTCTTAATAATGATAAAAGAAATGCTGTATCTGCTTGTTAGTAAATCACTATTCAAAGGTTATTTGTTGCAAAAAATATTAGCAATATCCATAAAACCGTTTTTCAGACTATACATGTAAAAGTTACTGTTTGCCTGACAACAATCAAAAAACACTTGTGAACTCTTAATTTCTGGAATGGTCCAGTGTGGTACATGTGGTGATGAATTCCTTGCATGGCAGGTAAACATTGATAGTTCCCTATCCTGGCACTCCCCAGCTATATATTTATATAGAACCTCTAGATAATTTTGCACTTCAGAAAGTCTGGATGTACATTATAAGCATTTTTATATGAATCATCTTGAAGTGTTGATTTTGGAGTCTTACTTTCTAGACAGATGTCCTCTCAGAGACTTCATCCTTGTTTGTTTTGGTTTGGTTTTTTTTTCTTTTTTAACTAGTTTATTTTAACCTGAAATAATGTACAATATATTTTGTACTTGTAAAGCAAAATCTCATGTCTCTTAGCTAAAGGAAAATAGACCTTGCACTGAATCTTAGCAGGTGAAAACAGTTTTTCATGGAATCTAATTTTTCTCTTTTCCAAACATTGGAAGTCAGTGGTACAAAACAAATAGATGCTGATGTTCTAAGATAGCTGCAGGGCTAATAGTAAAGGAATCTGATAAAACAGTGTCTAGGGAAGTAGCCTGGCAATGATGATAATAAACTTACTCCTGGCAAAAATAACAGTAAACAAAAATGACAATAAATACTCTCTTGTTGTTATAATGAATGTACCTTGCATATAGACACCCATAGATATATATGTTTTAGGCACTTTATCTTCCAGTTAATACTAACGAAGTTATTTTGGCAGCCGTAGATTTTAGAGCACACTGTGAAATTGGAATCAGAGCAGTTTAAGAGAACAGAGATGCATTTCAAAGTAGGGGAAAAGACACAAAGTTTGCTGGAAACAGTGAGAGAAGGAAGAGAATAAAAGTGAAAGAAATGGGCCAAAATCTCTGAGTTATACTCTTGTCTGTACAAGTTGTCATAGTTCAGTTATACTCGGAACAAGCTGAAATAGCCCAACATACTTTCCAGTAGTCAGTAGTTTCAGGAACTGTGGTATTTTTTGGAAGATCCAGGCATATCTCGTAATGTGCAATACAGCCAGGTTTTCTTCCATGGCTTGGACAATGTGACCTGTGATGATGCAGCTTATCGTTTTGCAATACAAACAACTTTGTACACTGCACCTCTGCAGTGATGTAAAAATGTTTTGTCTTCATACATATCTGTTTTCTGATATTTTCAACTCAGCAGGTAATTTCTGATATCAGTGTAGCTGTCATCTTTTTGAATACCTGGTCCTTTATTTCCTTTTAGAAATGGGGTGAGATTTCAAAAGGAGATGGCTAAATTGAGTCACCATATCTGGGCATTGAAGAAGCACTCAAATCACTCCTTCAGGCTCTTAGAAAAGGAGCATCAAAAGCAGCGTGACCAGCAGGTTGAAGGAGGTGATCCTGTCCCTCTGATCTCGTGAGACCTCACTTGGAGTGTTGTGTGCAGTTCTGGTGTCCTCAACATAAAAAGGACATGGAACTGTTGGAACAAGTCCAGAGGAGGGCCGCAAGGATGATCAGGGGACTGGAGCACCTCCCGTATGAAGGCAGGCTGAGGAAGCTGGGGCTGTTCAGCCTGGAGAAGAGAAGGCTGCGTGGAAACCTCATAGCAGCCTTCCAGTATATGAAGGAGGCTTATAAGGATGCTGGGGAGGGACTCTTCATTAGGGACTGTAGTGATAAGACAAGGGGTAACAGGTTAAACCTTAATCAGAGGAAGTTTAGATTGGATATAAGGAAGTTCTTTACTGTTAAGGTGGTGAGGCACTGGAATGGGTTGCCCAGTGAAGTTGTGAATGCTCCATCCCTGGTGGTGTTCAAGGCCAGGTTAGACAGAGCCTTGGGTGGCATGGTTTAGTGGGAGGTGCCCCTGCCCATGGCAGGGGAGTTGGAACTAGATGATCTTAAGGTCCTTTCCAACCCTAACTTTTCTATGATTCTATAAGCTGGTTAGGTTGCTTTTGCTTTGAGAAAACAAGTTCGTAGTAACCTCTCACCAACAGTTGTAGTCAACAAAGTTATTACCTATTGTTTCCCCTCTGTGAGGTCCACATCTTAAACTAAAATGTTTCCTGCCTTTACTCCTACTTGTCCAGGATACAGACCAGGTTTGCAAATTGGCCTGTTGTAAAGAGAGCTCACTAAAAAGGAGCAGCACAGCTGCAGGGATAATAGGAGATAATAGAGATGAAGAAGGGGAAAAAAAAAAAAAAAAAGAATAAATTGTGAGGTTTTGTCCTTTTTAAAACAAAGCAGTCAAAACCAACAGGTGTATTACGTGTGTACTGCGTTACTCGTAGCATAATTTATCTCTTTATTTTGGCTTTCTGTGCATTTGTTCTGTGAAATGGCAAATGAAATTATAGCTACAGCACACAAGTACAAGGTCAAATAAATGACAGTACTCATTCTATTTGTGAAGCTATTCTGAAAAGGAACTATGGTGCCAAATGTGGCTTATTTGAATAATAAAGAAGAATTAGATTCCCCTGATAACTTGGCTGAGGGCCAATAAATCGCTGGAGGTTAAGAATGCTTTACAACTGCCATGTATTTCTTTTGCTTTTACGAAGCACAAACCTCAGCTACTATGCTCTACCTGTTTTTCAATGCAAATCAAGGTGAGGTTAGTAGATGGTTAAAGGGTTGCTCTTGTGCTCTGTTTGCTTAAAAAACTACATAAAGAAGTCTTGATACTTGAATTAATTCTGTAAATTCTACCATATTTCCCCCCCCGTACCATTACCTAAATAAAATAAAAATAATAATATTTACAGAATACAAGCAAAAGCCTATTAAAAAAACCCCAGGAACTTTACAGGAAAACTACATTTTTTTTAAGCCATTCTAGACAATAATCAATTGAGAAAACAGCTTGCTTTTTTTTCTGTTGCTGTTTTAGTGTTCCAAATTTAAATGCTACTGTGTAGAATGAGCTTTCTGCTCAGTTAGCAAATTGGTGCATTGTCATTGATAGTTTTTTGATACCTTCTCTGCTAAAAATTAGTAAATAAAAGCCTGGGAAATGCTGTGTTGGTCATGTGTTTTTAAAAGATTTTTACTTTAATGTTCAGCACAAGAAAGTTCATTTACTCTTATCTTTTATGCTGAAAGAAATGAGCAAGGGAGGAGCTCTGTTGAAATAGAATGGCTCTGAGGATTTTGAGAGCAGTAAGAAAATATAAGTATCAAAATAATTCAGAAATAGTACAAGGCACAGTGGCACATTATCAATTTACAACATTTAAATTGATAAATGCTTGGTGGTGAAGGCCTACAAGGGCACTTTGAAAAGCAAATAGCGACCTGTGAAGAAATTGATTTTTCCCCCCCGAAAATGACTGCATGATGCATCATTTGACTGCATGCTGTCCAAGTGCTTGACAGAGATAATCTCAGCAATCCCACGGGTGACCTTATCGTTCTCACCAGGGCAACTTTGTCTAGGTTCTGACTTTGTGCATGTCAAGGTTTCTTCAGGCAGGATCCTTAGGGGGAAAAAGTTCCTCTGTTCGATCCAGATATTGAACCACTCTTCAAGGCACCCCCCCACACCCAGAAAGGCAAGCTTGTTTCTTTTCTTCATAATTATGAATGAACTGAACAAGAGAAAATATCTATAGACACAGTATCTTTGCTGAAGCCATTATTGCCTTTTCAGTGTAGCTTAGTTTAGCTCTCAAAGGGGAAAGGATACCTGCCATTAGAGGTTATCAGACACAGTTGAGAGGCCCCAAAACGTATGGCACTCTCCTACATAACAGAAATATCCTGCCCACTTTTGTTCTCACACTCAGTGTTCACAGCTTTATTTTTGCTCAGGAAAAGATTTTGCTGTTGTCACAGGATTTCATATCAGTGCCTAATAATTTTTTTCTTTATGCCTTTTTTTTTTAAATCCTATCTCAACCCAAGAACTTTTAAGACAACTCAAGTGCAAATGGCAAGCTGACAGAAGTCCTGAACATCAACATAAATATGCATAATTTTGCATAGATGCTCTGTAACAACCTTCACTGTATAGTCTTGAACTGATCCAAAACACTTAGCCTGTTTTATCTGTTTATTACAAAACTGGTTTTGTCTAGCACAGAGGAATATATTGCCCAAACTGCAAAGAATAAAGACATTTAAAGATTTGCAAGATTTTTTTTAAAGTACTTCATATAGCAAACTGTTTTTTGTGTACAATTATGTCTGTTAATTGTAATTACTTATTAGGAACCTATTGAAAACACCAAATGTTATGCTCTGTTTGGTACCCCAAAGCCCACTGCCTTTGACACCCACAGTTCACTATATTCAACCTCTTTTACCTCTTTCTTTCATCCACAACATTAATTCTGAGTGAACAAGACGTGCTTCCTTGCTTTTGACAAGATTTGCTGCAGTCTCATGCGACAAAAACCCAACACTCATTCCAGATTCAGAAAGTAGGATTTATAACAGCATTTTAATTTAATGTTGGATGTCGAACATATAAAGAGATCACAGTAGTACTAGAGCTGAAAATTGATGCCTTTTTTATTAGTGTCCTCTCAGAAGTGGGTGAGCCGCTGTTTGTGCAATGGAGCACAGAGCACCACAGTCAGATGAATGAGGATATGCTATCTGCAAGGAATCATATTTCAAACCACTGTCTGCTTCTATTGATGTGCTCAGAGTTGAAAGGTTATGCTAGTAAATGCCGTCAGAATTTTCAGCATTAGAAATCTGTGGAATAATCCGCTGACTGACACTTTATAGTCAGTCCAAATGCAATATATAGTAATGCTTTACTGATTTTTTTAAACTTGAAATTAACTTATTGATACTGATCATGTTGTTTTGCTTATTCTTCTGCAGCATGTTTAAGTACTGCCAATGGTATTGTCTTACAGGGTCCGCTGACTATAGCTCTCTGTTGAGTTAACTAAAGGAATTCAGAATGTCATTTTGCATGAGAATCATGTTCCCCTTATTTATTCTTTTGAACATATTTTACCAGCCATTGAGGCTGAAACATTGAAAGCCTTTATGCAGAAGGGATTCACTGGTTAAAATGAATCACACAAATTCTCCATGCAATAAAATATAGTTTCATTGGTTTAACGCTTGAAGGCTGAAGACTTTTCATGTCACTTAATAATTTCTAGCATTTGATGTTAAAAATAAGATTTTGATAAGGTATTTTCATTGCAATTGTTAACTCTTTCCAGTACTAGATAAGTCCATTTGCCTTCTGGTGAATGCAGTGTTTTCAGATTGTTTTAAGAAGAATGTCTGAAGAAAATGGTTAAGGCAATTTAGCTATTTTACATTCGTCTTTCCTATTAAAGCAAAGACAAAGAGTTTTCCTGAATTAACATTCATATTCTCCAAATTAGCTACAGAGTAGTTTGGTATCTTTTTTGCATTGCATTGTAACATATTTGTGTGGAAGTTGGAGAATATTCTATATATAGACACTTAGTAAAACAAACAGCTGTGGAATAATTTGGAGGAAAAAACATACTGGTGGGAAAAATACAAATTTGGCATAAAGATATTTTCCATGCTATCCAGGAACATTAGAGATGGGGGGGAACTCAAAAATTAAGTATGTTACCTTTTAAGAGTAAGGTCAAAACGTTATTCTACTGGTGAGTGATCAAAGTTTCATTTCTAAAAATAAATAAATAAATTCTAATTAATAGGGTTTGATTACTAGTGGGGAAACATGTTTTCAAATCCTTAAATGATGCACTGATTCTAAAGGCTGATTCTATTTTACATCAGATCCTTGCTTGATTCAGGATAAAGGAAAATCCTGACTCAAATATTTTCCGATGTGTGAAATGATTCAAGATTTGTAGTAGTGATACAGCACAGGTTCACTAGAGAGAATTCCCATTCCAAGCATTTCAGAAAGGGTGGGTCAGGCCACAGAAACTCAAGAACTGGCTTAAGGTTATGAAGTAAATAAAGCAGTGCCTGTATGTATTAAGACCACAGTCACTGAATGGATTTGGGCTAAAAATAACCCTGAAACAAACAAACAAATTTAAAGTTAGATCAGTTAAGTGATATCTTCCGCTGCAAATCCTCACTAATAGTTCTACCAGTCCAATTCAGGGGTTGCATATGAAAGCACAAGATCAGGACCAAGCAGCTCAGAAAAAGGATAAAAGACATGTCTTAATTTGGTTTTGCCAGCATCTGGTATTATTACAGCCTCGATCAGGGCTTTGTTTGCTCTGTTTTCAGTCAGAGTTAACAGAGGAATCCCTTTCTGGGGAGAGTACTGGTAAGAGAGGAGAAGCATTCCAAATTGTATGGAGAATATCATCACTGCAAGTAAGTGTGGGATCTAGCCAAGAGAACCTCCACATCAAAGGCTTTTGGTGCTTAATCCTCCAGGTTTGTAGTGGAAATTCAAGACAATCACACCCATATAATTGCTCTTCCAGTGTTAATCTATATTCTTTTGTCACTGCCCATTCATCTTCAGCATTAAAATAGACCTATGCTGCCTTAGCATTTTAACCTCCTGTTTCCCTGTATTTCTGGCATTTGGACCACGATGCTATCCAAGGCATCCCCTGTTCATGTTTCCAGTTGCACAGAGGCTGACACCAGCTTCCTGCTAAAGTTACAATGTGAGAAGGAATGTACGCAGATTGGTTTCTGCATTTAGTGGACAGGGAAAAAGAGCATCAGAAAACTTGGCAGGCTTACTGCAAACCCATATTTTATCTTTGTTGCTCAGCTGAGTTCCTCAACAGCATTGACATTAAAAGTTCTTTCTGCTGTTTGCTCATACCTTCAGAACTACCTGAGTAACTCAGCTCCTCTCGGAAGTTGTTTACTTACTGTTCTCAGTGCACTGCCACAGAAGCACCTTCTGCAGATAAATCCATAGAAAAGACAGTTTAATGCCCTGTTACCTATTCTGTGTCATCAGGGTCTACCATCAGGACCTGCCCCAGCATAGGGCATGCACTAGCAGTTCGGTCATAGCCAAAGCCAGCCAAAGCCACAGAAAGGTACTTCTACTGGCCGCCAGATGAGGCAGAGAAAAGCTAGGACTACCATTTTCCTTTTCAAAAGACAGGAGTTCAGATGTGGCAAAAGAGTGAAGTGATAAACGTCCTTTGCCCAGAGATAGAAATGTAAGGGAGAAAGAGAAAACATCTTCCCTTCAGCAATGGGGGTCTGTGTCTAAGAACAATAATTATTTTCTCCTTTAGTGGCACAAAACATTTGTATATGTTAGAGGGAGAGGGAATTGAAATAGTCTGAAAAAGATGAAAGAAATGCCTCTCTGGTGTGAGCAGACAGGAAGGGGAAGACAGAAGAGGCATAGCACACTTCCCCTACTCAGTAACTGAGAATCAGAGCTGTGAGAACACATGCTGCTTCTTCCTCACCAACCAAAATAAATTTTGCTAGCCCTTGATATTCAGAACTCAGGCCCCAGTGTCAACTCAAATAGTAAGACTGGTTTCAAGTTATTAGATATATGAAAATAGTATTTTAAAGGGCTTATTAACATGCTGGGTTTTTTTCCAGCCTTTATGGGTTTACATTTTCAAGTCTTTTTTTTTCTGTTGGCTACCACAAATGCTAGAAGCTTCCTTTTATATTTAAGAAGTGTCCAAGACCTTTTGGGAATATCATGATTCTACAGCCAGGCCTTTGAAGGTACAATCAAACATCATGTTATTGGCAATAAAGTTGTGAGGTTTGGCAACAGTAAAATAGAAAGGGGAAATACTAGCTTCTCTCTAGTTGAATGGGATCACATGGGTCTATAGACTAATATGGCGTATCATGGTCATGCTGCATTCCAGATACCTTTTAAAGTTGTTTTTTTTTATATATCTGGCCTTGTACTTATAAAGCGTATGACGGAATTATTACCTATATTATTTTGTGTTTAAGATCCTGTCTTTGGGCTTTTGAGGTGATTAGTATTTTCTAGGCTGAGTACTGCTGAATTAGGATGTATCTGGTATAGTAAGGCGTAGTCTGTACGTTTTCATACTGCATTTCAGAAAGATGTCTCTTTTGAATCAACACTTACTCATGCTTAAGTAGTAAATACAAAGCCATATACATTCCTGTCATTCTTTGAATGACAGTGGAGCTATCCATTTGTTTTTATTTAACTTCTGTAACACATGCATGAGAAAGATATGAAGAATATTGTAAATGTATCTCTTCCACATATTGTGGCAGCACTTATGAGTGTATGAGTCATGACTTAAAGTTTGTAGGAAGGGATGCTTCCTTTATTAAAACTCATTAATGCAGCTGGAGAATCAGTAGCTTTTCCTCCTGCGTTTGTTTCTCTTGACCTGACATGAGTCTGATCCACAGTCGGTAAGTCAATGAAATGATTTCACAGGTTTTTGAATGGTTCTCATTTTACTATATATTGTCAACATGGTGCTCGTGTTGCACTGGGAATAAAGAGATTTTCTGGAAGTTATTCAGCAGTATCTTTGTCCCTATAAGCAACTCGTATTTTGAAAAAAAGTGACAGTTTGATTACTCTTCTTTTGTTCCCTAGATTGGTTATAAATTGCTTGCATGTTTTAAAATATTTTGGTTATAAGATAGTTTGATTTCTTTGTCCTGTCTCTAAAGGTATGTATTCAGATTAAGTTAACCTGAATCAGTGTTTTGTTAATACATTTTAAAGGATTCCTACATTAATTGTAAGTTACCTTATTTAGATGACATCATTTGTTGTGTGGGTGAGATCTAATTGAGTGTCTGACTGCTGAGAAAGATGCATTCCAAAAACCTGGCAATCTTCAGGGTCACAGTGGTTGTCTAAAACAATGTAGTGGAAAACTTCTAATGTAATAGGCATACATTTTATTAGTTGCATGTTTGTGAGGGGTGAACAATTATGACATTTTTATTTTAAAGCCATCTGTTTCCCATCTTCTGATTCAGTCTGTCTTCCTTGTTAGCTCCCAAATTCAGTTTTGGTGTATTGTTGCTTAAAGCACAGTGCCTTCCCATCAGAAGGCAATTCATGGGAAGAATTGAAAATAGAAAGTAATTCAGACACTGAAATGCACATAAGCAAATTCCATTTTCCAGAGGGAGACTGAGATGGTCTGCTCTTTCATGCTCATTGCAAGTTTAAGGGTTTTTTTCCTACATTTTGGCAGAAATGGCTCTATAGGGAGAATTTTGTACACTTCAAATTGGACAAGCTGATGAAGGCAATTCCAGATGTTTTGTTTGGCTAAATCAGACAGTTCCTTAATACTTGTTGTTTTCTCCTGACATTGACTTCACACTTGTGACTGTGAAGAAGGATCTTGCACATTTGACACAGACTTGAAACAAATTATACTTATTCTGTTCTATGTCGTTAGGAGCTATTTAACTAGTATAATAAGCACATTAGTGTTCTACCTAATTTGGACTGTGATGTTGCTAATTCTGACACGATCCGGTCTGCATTCTCATGGTGTTCTTGTGATAAATTCCTGCACATTAACAAAGTCTGCAACCTCCCTAGTGAGGGTGTAAATTCATGTGAAATAGTAAGTGAAACTGGGAAAAAATCCCAGATTAAAAAAAAAAAAAAGTAACTTTTACAGCTCATTAATTAAAATTGACACTGCAGGGTTTCAAGAGGCTAGAAAGGACATTGCTACTTTAATATATTTTGAAACCTTTTCAATTGAGCAAGCAAGAAAATCATGTAATTGCTGGAATTCATTCAGCTCTTTAGTGAAACCACAAGCCTTCAATCTTAAATAGCATTTGCGGAAATTAAAGAAGCTAAACTGAAGGTTTTTCTAAAATGTCACAACTGCTTTGTGATGCTGGATGATATGGACTATCCCTTCATTATCATCTAGAACACCTGGGGAGGTGCAGTGAAAACACACTGTCTTTCAAAATAACATAACTATAAAACCCAAAGATTTTAAAGGAGATTATACATGCATACTTATATTTGCTATTTTGGATCAAGTTGTTGATGTGTGATATCCTTTATTATGGCATTAGCACGCATATCACAGCATATCAAAATTTGCATATAAACAATCAACATAATGGAAAATTCAGGGATTATTATTACTTTAAGTAAAATGCTTACCTATCCTGAAATGCAAATATTTATTCCATGTGTGTATAATTATAATATTCCCATGATAGCTGAAGATTTTCTGATTCTGTCTTATAGTCTCATTTAACTCGTATTTATTCTCTTGCATCCATTCATTGTCTTCATTCAGCACTGGACATCTTACTGAGCTGTATTACAGAGGTTTTTTTGGTTTTAACCTTCAAAGGAGTTTCTGTGAGCAGATGCTGCATTGAACTAGTCAGAGTAGAAAGAAAATGATACGGCTTTTAAAGGGCACATCTAGCGTATCTACTGGGCTAAAGTAATTCTGGCAATGCTTCAAAGGATATAACTTTTGATGGTAAAGTAGGTAGGCTACAGAATGAAATCACATATGGCAAGCTGTCAAAGTCTTCCTACACATTCAGTACATTTATATAAGTGCAAATGGATGCTGGTTAGATGGAGTCTCTAGCAATTTCCTGTTAAAATCTGCTCTAAGATTATCTGATAGATTTGACTAAATTATCTGTATAAAAGCTGAGGACAACTTTTATGATCAAATATTTAGAAATTAGTTTTTTCTTTTTGGCAGGTAATCTGAAATATGAACTGCAATTGTATTAACACTTGAAAACAAGGGGCTTTCAGTAATAGCAATTATATCAAAACAGGGATAATGAATTGCTGTATATCAGCTTGAAGAGGACTTCTTTATAGGTCAATGATGTCAATAGCTATAGTTCTCATAGACACCTCATTCTTACCCTTTTATTCCTCGCTAATGCTAAGCAGACACAGTTTTAACTTTTAATGAGATAGGTGAATATGAGAATCTCGTTTGACAGTGGAAGGGAATACATAGTTTACAAGGGCTGTGTATTTTTCATCTTTCAAAATTCAGCAATGAAAACCGTCACCCTTTCACAAATGCCAACACCCAATGACTGGCCAGCCCCTTCCTTGCTAAAAAAACCCAAAACCATAATCTGTACAGTCATACTTAATACAAAGACAAGCTGTTAAACTTTTTTTTTTGTTAGTTGTGTTATATAATTCTCTAGTATTAATACAGGATGTGTACAGATACAATTAGCTCTACAGCTAAGCATATCCATGCATACATATGTATTTATATATAATACATTTTTGTGTGTGAGCCTGTATGGGTCTGTATGATGGACAGGGGAGTGTGAAGGTTGTGCTGACAAGTTCTTTATCTCTGCCCTACACTATCCCACAATTATAGTAAGTGAGGAATGTCCAGCTGTAGCCTTATAGCCTCAAGCACATACATTTTTTCTCTGATTTTGGACCATGGACATGCCAAAGGGCTATGGTAGGCTGGAACATATTTAGTTTTACTGGGAGATATTGCAGTGTGGTTAATGCTGTTGGCTGTTAAAGTCTGGAGGCTGTTTGCCAAGGATGGAGTCTAATTTTGGCCACTGAAATTGAAAGCTCTGTAGACAGATCTTTGTATTCATTTGCCCCCTCTCTTACATTTACATGTGGTGGCAGCATGTGTTCCCATCACAGCTTTCTGGTTTCTTCCCCATCCTGAAATTCTGTGTGCCATACATAGGTAAGCAGCCTATCAAGTCATCCTCATCTTAGAGAATCCAAGATCAGAAATGGAGTTCAGAAATGCACAGCTTTGGTGAGATGTCTGTCTCTTATTTGGGCCCCAGTTCTTCAGCTGCAATATCAGACCAATACCTTAATCATATGGGTCACTGTACAGATCACACCCTTGGCCCCTGATCATAAGCATGGGGCATTGTAGATTGCAGAAGTAAATAGAGAGAAGGTTTGTATTGATCTATTTAACAGTGGTTGCTTGCTCAGTGGCATATGACTGGGACAAATTTTAGTGCACTTTTATTGTGATGGCAAATAGCCTCTTGCTGGTATAAAGACTACTCCACCTGCCAGTTTCAAATCCATTTTCTGATAAAAATGCGAGTGCAATGACTGCTCAAAGAAAATCTTATTGCTTTAACATGAGTGGAAAAAATGCTGTTGTGTCTAGACTGAGCCTTAGCTGAAATTTTCTAAATTATTTAGTCTGATACAGATGTTTGTCCTGTAAAAGTTTATTCTAAATAGTGGCAAATTTTACAACGTGACAAGGAACTGAGAACAGTTTTCTGAGTGATAAGGGTTAAACAATGATAACAAAAGGTAATAGTGTAAGTTGTAATAAAATAGAGTATGAATAAAAGAAAAGATGAATATGTCATAACAAAGGCTTGGATCCTGCAAATATGTGCACAAGAATTCTCATTGAAGCTGTGAAACTAATGATGCGTATTAAAGCTATTCAATTAAATCTTTGAGGAACTGGAGCGTGGACTTTTGAACTGTGTGAACTCTGATTAAAATCAGTGACAATCTCACCAAAAGCAAAAGTTCTGGAGAGAAAAATGATGACCAAAACCATACATTCACAATTTTTAAATTATCTCAGTAATGAAAATGCATTGCTATTGTGTGTTACCATTTTGTGTCTTAATGCCCTGTTTCCCTCTATAAACATGCATAGGTTATGCATGTCAGCTGGACTGTTTGCCCAGTTAAAACCATGAAACTGCATGTGCTTATTTAAGCAGGAAACAGCTCAATGTTAAATTGGTTTGTTATACTGAAAGGAATTACCGAAGTCTGTAAGTGCCTCTTGGTATATATATTGACATAAAATACATACCATCTGAATTTTAGAAACCTTAACTAGGCATCTCAAATAGTAGTTCGTGTTGAGCAATAGCCCCTGCCCAAGAAACAAGCAAACCAGAGAAGAGTGTGTCAAAACTCATCAGTCTCTTGTTGGCCCTTTGGCAGGAGTACAGACAGATTTCATATTCAGTTGAAAGCTCAGCATATTTGAACACTGTGGCCTCAGCTGTGATGGGACATTGCATTTTAAAATCGGTATATTTGCTTAAAACAAGGAAGGTTCAGTGTTTCTGTAGGTTACTGTCCCAGGAGTAGCGTGGTAAGGATAGACAAATAAGAAATAGATATATACCAATGCAAGTGTGATTTTTACAGACCAGCTCATTAGCAGAATAGAAACTTGATTATCAGTGCAGTATACGCACAGCTTGGAAAGGATCAACTTTGACAACTTTCCCTTCAGGAGCCTGAGATTTATACTACGCAGATGCAAAGAATTTAGTCCAAACCCAGAAAGTAACAAAAGATTTCCTCATGGGGTAAGGGCTTGATGCAGTCCCTGAGCAGAAATAATCTAGATTAAACAAACTACCACTGATCCAAAATATAAACATTTATTTACCATTTGTTCCGTTGGCTCCACAGTGAGCAGTGAGTATGAATTAAAAAGGGTGGGAATTCCCTTCAAATACTATTTTGTGGCGTGTTCTCTCTTCTCTGGGAATCCTAGACAAGGAGCTCAAAGTGACTCTGTGTGGTAAGAGCTGAGGAATACAGATAGGCAAATTGAGGTCCATAAATCATCTGCTTCTGTTCATCCCGTGAATAAATGAAATCAGTGATATGACCATGAGGGAATCCTGAAATACTGGTGTAATCTTTCCTGATACCTGCAGTCATGTGTAAGGCACGAGTACACCTAAAGATAGCAGAAGTAAGGCAAAACTAATTGCTGCATAAGCAAAGTTGAGTGGAAATGGAGAAAAGGAATGATAGTGATGGCTCACATTCTGTAGAGAAGGCTTTCTCTCTCACAGATACATGACTTTGGAAGCAGCAGTGCAGGTAGTTTCTCATTCTTAGCTGCTGATACATGCACTAGGTTGTTTGTAAGTTCTCAAGATTTTACTTAATACATAATACAGTGTGATTTCTAGCCTTTGGCATGTCACACACAACTCTTCTTGCCATGCCTCCATTTGAGCTGCAGGATCTACCTCAGCAGTGAATTCATCCAACCTCAGCAGTGAATTCATCCACTGTTAATCTTCTGAGTGGTTATTGCAATGGTATGATGTCCTTCAACCTCTAGGACAACATTAGGGCTGCTTTCTGTTTGTAAATGATAACAGACCCACATATTACAGAACTAAGGCATCTATTGCAAATAAAAAAGTTTAAAATAGAAGTAAAGATAAAATTATTTTATTTTGCTTTTCGGATCAGTTTGTGGAGGTTCAAAAAGAAAAGTAGTGCACAATGATTACTTATAGAAAAGGGTTTAATTCTTATATATATACTAAAAGTTGTAGCTACTGAACTTCACCTTGGATGTTATCTGTATGTTAGGGAGAATGACCTTCCATCTCTCAAGGCTATATTACATTTTTGGGTGTACTTCTTCTTGCCTATATAAAATACATTTTCACAGCTTTTTCACAGTATGCTTTTTGGTATGCTATGTGTTGCACATACTTAAATGTGTTAAATAAAGTCTGATATAGAAAATACTTAGCTTGAGACAAACACTCCTTTTACATTGCAGAGCAGTAATGTCTATTGTTGGTAGACAATGCTCATGCCCTGCTTGTGTGAATCAGGTTTTGCATTATGTGTCATAGACTATGCAATTTATAGTTTTGTATGAAATCATGGAGTTGATTGTTTTATTACATTTCAGTGTAAACTTTTCACCCATTTCAGTTCAAGTAACATTCTCACAGAATACAGGTTTTGTACTGATATGATGTTTCCTAGCTGTAGGCATGGCCTGTCCCTACTACTGGCTGTAATTTACTTTTTGGTCTCTGTCGCCTTGAGCTTGCCTTCTGACTAGTTTGTTGAATGATGTGCTAATCCATTATATTTTTCAGACAAGTGTATCGACCAGTATAAACAGACTGGAGGGCACAAACCTAAATGAAAGCTATACTTCCTTGAATCATTTAAAAAGCTCCTGCAGTGGTGGCAGTGCAAAATGACTTTTCTCTGTACATTAAATATAAGGGGGAAATTTCAATAAATAAGATTGTGGAGAAGGGGATGGAAATGAAAACTTTGTGAGCACATTATGCTGCTTTTCACATGGATGTATTTAGTTATAGAAAGAAGAGGCAGATAATGTTAGTCAGTCACTTGAGAACATGCTTCTAGATGATAAATTTGAAACTGAGCCCCAAGCCCTGCATTACTTGCCATTTTCCATTGTCCAGGCACTCTCGCAACACATGATACATGTTTGAAGTTATGTACTGTGTTGAAACATTTTTATACAAATAAAGAATAGAGAATAACCTCACTATGGAACTGGCAAAACAGAGGGCAAAAGACGCAGCTTTCTGATCTTTTTGTCTGTGGGAAACAGGTAGAATCCAATACCTGGTCATGAAAAATATCCTCAGGTAATTCGTCTTAAAAAGAAATATCAGGAGAGGGGGTGACTTCTCAATTTGTACAGCTAGTGCCAGACACTCAAGTTCCTACCTGTCAAAAAAGTGAATTAAAATTACAATAGCAACAGGAACTTTTTGCTAGTAATTCAAATCTAATCTGTGCACAGAAGTGATATTATGGAAAATGATGTTTTTCAATTAAAATTGCAACTCTACAAAACTGTAGTAATCCCATGATAACAAGAAAGGGGATCATTTTTTCCTTCAAGGCACATTCGATTCATGTTGCAATCGGAAATAGTTAAGCTATGAATTACTAGAATTTCCACAGACTTAAGTGTGACAAACCTTAAAAAAAATCATTCCCTATATCTCACCTGAAATGGAAAATTCTAAAGAAGAGAATTAGATGATTCTTTCCTAAAGAAAATATTTTTTCTGTTTTTTTTTTTCTTTTCAGTTCCAGGTTTGGTTGCAGCAGGTTGACAGCAATACTGGCTGTTTTCTATTTAATAATTCACTCTTAAGGTCTTCATGCATTTTAGATCACAGTTTTCACCTTCTTAATTTAAAAGGTGGGTACTCTCTACAAGCTACTAAGAGAACTGTGATGTTTAACAGTCATTAAGGCATCATATATGCTCAAGAGTGTTTCAAAGACCTGGTGTTATGCTTTTTACAGTGATTTAAAAGCCCAAAGTTCCCTGTCCTCACCAGCACAAATGCACAGCTCACGGCAAGCATTTTTATCCATTCAGAATCTGTGTTTGGGTTACTACTCTTGAACTGATGGTGTTTGCATGCTCACTTCTTCCAAGAAGAGAATCCTCATGAGTCTTGAATTTATATCATGAAATCATGATATAAATAACTGTTTGGCCATTGACCTCAGGGAGAGCCACTTTTCCCCCATCCGTACCCCCTTCCTACTTGCTATTCTGACTTTCGGAGCAGCCCTACCAAGAAAGCTGTGACTGTAACTATTTAACAGTCAGGCCAATCATGATAGTTACCATTAAGGCTGAAAATGTGGAAGCAGCAAGTAAAACTTTGTCTTGGGTTTACCAAATAGTCAGAAAGCATTTTTATGAGGATTTCTGATGTATCTATATTTTTTAAGTTCAGTTTCCCTTTCACGTACAAGAATTATCAGGTGTTTTGGAGGAGTTTCGCTTGGGTTTCATATTTCTTCCATCTTCTAGATCTGTTTTCACAGGTTATGGGCATGAACAAGATACTATCTGGTGTAGCCTTTCCAAATATGTCTGCTGTTGGTTGAATGAGTGTCTGATGTTGTTTAGAAAAATTAGTTTGAAACAAGCCTTACATTTTTGACTTCATGAAGCATTTTAATCCATTTTTGCTTTCAAACTAAGGTAGTCATCCTTCAGTTCAAAATATCTGCACCTTATCAAGATCAAAGCTGTCCAAACGTTACTTTGCATCTGCGCAGATGGCTACAAACGTAACACTGGAGTAGTACTTTGGCTTCACTTGACAGAACTGAAAATTGTCCTTGCAGAACTATCCAGAATTTGTAAAAAATGTTGTTATTAAGTTTATTGTTTATGAATGTAGCAAAAAGCTTAGAATTAATAGCCATCTATTTCAGCTTAAAGCAAAATGTGTTATTTGCTTCATTTCAGTGTCTCACACAGAGAAATTGCTGAGCAGTTGATCCACTATTTGGGAGGAGGAAGGGAAAGCTCGTAGGTTTTTCCACCAATTTCAAGTATTTTTGAAGTAATCTATTCATAGCTAGTGCATGCAATAAATAATATGCACCATCATTAATATAGGAGATTTTTGAGTAGAGGCTTGGCCTGGTAAATGACAGCTTTCTAAATAAAATAAAAATTCAAAAAGGCTAGTATACTCTTGAAATCTTCATTTCAGAGCATATGACTTGAAGCATGATGTGCAGAAAACAATATTTCCTTTATGTAGCTCAAACATTTGCATAGGAGCTTGCTGGTTTGTAAATTCCAAGCAGCATAAATATTGATATACCATGCTTAGCTTCTCATATACCTTCAGTTTGTTTTTATCTAGATTACAGAAAGGAAGGTACAATTGTGTGCACTGTTTAAAGGCATGTTTCTTTCTAACCTCTGCTTTCTATAATCATTGTTATTCAGGTTTTTCCTCCTCACACCCCCTCCCATCTCCATGCAAGCATGCACACACACGCACACACACACACACACACACACATGCACATGCACCAGTCTGTCTCTGTAACAGTTTCTAAACATTCAGCATCCTGTTTTATAACTGTGTAAAATATACTGCAAAGATCAATGACAGAAAGATTGAGGTTTCTGAAGGGAAAGTAGCTACATGTTTTTGTTGGGTATTTTACATAGTACTGAAACCATGTACATGTGCTTAATAAAAAATAACCCCTAAATAAAGCACTTTAGCTTGATAGAATGAAAAAGACCTCCCAAATCAGAGCTACCAAAAACAGTCTGTAAAAGAAAGAACGTAAAATGCTTCAAATGATGAAGGAGTTATATCCACTGATTAATTATAGTTGATAAATAAGTACATTCCAAAAGCTGGGGTGTCTCCTTGGTGCTATATGTTCAGGGAAGAAAAATAGGTTTTATTGCACTGTTTTGAATGAAAGGACTATATTTATGCATTTTTTTCCTGAGTACTGGAAAAAGACATTGAAAGATGGAAGTGTCAAATTGTTTCCCCCCCCTCATAACACTGCATACCCATGAGAAGTGATTTTGTTGTTGTTGTTTTAGGGTAAATAGAATGAATTATATCACAGCCATGCTTTGCGGCAGATGGGTAATAAAGTCTTCAGTAGAACAAACCTGCCCTATTCAGTGTGCTGAGTGCTACTAAACAAATAATCAGTCAGATGCACACTGGATTGGCCAACAGGAATTGAGAATTACAGTCTGCAACACAAAACCACCTACTTTGAATCAAGAGAGAAAGTAATTTGGGTGACTATAGAGATTCCATTTGACATATACAGGTGACTTATTTGATTGTCTTCCTACTAAAAGCAAAACGAGCTCATCTTTTAACAGAAATTTGCAGTCTGTACTACTGAAAGAATCAATATATACTGAAACAAAAAATAATTCTTTCTTATAATTTATGAAAAAAACAAATAACTAAATATTTATAACTGACTAATGAAAATACCAACTATTTGTTACAATTCAGTGTCTACTACTTAAGGTTCTGTTTCTTTTAAGGACATTTTTAAAAAATAATCTGATGTTTTGTTTCCCCTCACAAGATATAGGATCTTTTTGACTGTAAAAAAACCCAAAATGTTTCTCTGTTCTCAATCAGTCTTTATATTGCTTCTTATCAAATAAGTAACCAGTGTCTGCTCAGTTTGGCTTCTGTGTTGATAGCAAGAAGTCCTAAAAAAATAGCTTGCATTAAAGCTCCACCCTGAACATTGTGAAAACAATGTCATTACTCAACATGAGAGATCAAAAGCAGATGATCAATACCAATAGGATGAATTGAGAAGAAAATAGTGACAACACTAATGTAAAATTGTACTGATGTAAAACAAACATCTGGAGTAACAGTGAACTTTCTTATTTTCTGATTTCATTTATATAAAAGGTCTTTAGATTGTTGCCTATAATAATAGAAGCTACAAAGAAATTGTTAGATGTATGACTGCCAAACTGGTGATTTTCAGAAACTTCTGGCTTCAAGTCATGGGCAGTACAAAATCACAGACATTTTTCTTTGTTTGTTATTCCTAGAAAATATTTTAAGATATGCTGGGAAGAGCAGCATTTGGAAGGCAATACACTGTTGCTAACAAATTATAATAATCTTAAACACAAAGGCATACGAAGTAAAATCAAATAGGATATAACTCATGCAAATTAAGCAGAATTTCTGTAAGGATATCTAGCCAAAATGAAAATATCCAACCAAATAAAAGCTGCCATATAAATAATACTTCCTAAAAGAGATCACTGCATACAGGGGACAAAAAACTTTAAAGGTACAGTAATCCATTGTGATTGGGAATTCAAGTAATAAATACTGTATAATGAAATTTTCTTAAGTATTTGAATTGCAGAGAAGTTCAGCCTTCCTATGTCATTTTTCTGTAGTGGTAAGACAGTATATACCCTCACAGTACACACGTGTTTGGTGGAAGAGCTTTTTTCCTTTTTTGGTGGGAGAAGTAAAACCAAATTGCTGCTTGAAATTATTTTGAGGCATTCATAGGTCATGTTAAAATAATTTTACAACTTAGAACAAAAGTTGAATTCTTTGCTAATACACCTAAAAATCCATTATCAGACCTAAAGAAAAGAGATATTTGTGACACATTCCCGTCATGTTATGTTTTCCTCACAGTCTGGCAGAAAAAAATCCAAATTGTGCCTTACCTAGCTAATCACGCTGTATAACAATCAGAGGAATATGTTTAAGTTTGCTAAAAATTTTATTCCAGGACAGGGAAAGTGGCATTCCAGAACCTTGAACCAGAGAACTGTTGCTAATTTTAGGGAGAAGTTGTGATACTATGACCATATTCTCCATGGTACATTTATCCAGCACCTTGGTTTTGCATCTTTTTAAATGTAGTAAATTTACTAAAGGACAAAATAATAGAAAACAAGATTATCACTGGGGGGAGTGAATGTATGCTCTTTCTTTGCACCTGCTCTTTTTTTCTCTTGCCTTCTTTTGACAAACAGTACAGGAGGGCTGCCTGGCTCAAGACCTGGCATTCCAGCTCTCAAGCTAAACAACCTCTAATAGCTCTGCCTCTCAAAGTCAAAATATTGATTGGGAAAACTCTGAATAAAGCACTTCAGAATAGGACTGAGCAGAGAGCATCTGTGATTGAAAACAAGTGCCCTTATTAGTTCTTTCATGGGAACTAACCTACATGAGATTTCATTGCTCAGCTATCAAATCAGCATTACTATCCACATTCCAACCCTCCCCCCCTGCCAGTTTAGAGTTTGGATTGCATCCCACAGTCTAGCCATTGAAATAAAAATGATGCCATTTTTGCTTCAGACGAGCACCTTACTTCGCTGTAGGAAATGGTCTGCAACATCTTATGACAGAGTCTGCACTTTCTATTATATGCAGGGAACACAGAGAGTATGCAGTTTACTTTTCCAGAAGACACTTTATTCAGTTCCTCACCTTTTACTTGTGGCAATAAAAACCCAGAATAGCTGGGATGCATGGCTTCTGATGAATTACTTAAGTAGAAGAGACCTTAAGCAGAAATCTGTAAAAGAATTTTTTCTTTCTTTTAAAAATTACAGTTTCAGAGACTGAAGTTTTAACCAGAAATCATTGAGAAATCTTATTATTTGCAGGCGTTCCAACATACATGAAAGCATGAAATAAAGTATGGTAGCAACTGAGGTGTTAAGCTGCTGATTTCAAGGATGCTTACCTCATTTATCAGATACTAACACTGAAATAACAGTCACAACATAGAAATAGGTTAAATTCATGCCTTTCAAGCGCATCACCTTAGTTCTGTACCATGCCAGTTTTCATCCATGGCTAGACAAATGTCCCACATGGTGGATATGCTGTATCTTTCCTTACCCTTCAACAGCAAAACCAACCAATTCTGTTTTTTTGGGAATAGGTGTAAAAAAAATGGTGGAGGTCTTGACTGGAAACCAGGGTGCTTGGGGCACTGCTCACTACCTAAACAGCTTTAATTTTTCCAACAAGAGCTGTTTAGCTATCAGTGAAGGCAGAAAAAATACTTACTCTAATTTCTTCAGTTTATGATTACTCTCATTGACCTGCTCAGCAAGAAGCATGCTCAAATTTGGATACCTGTATTTGGCTTCATAAAAGGAGAAAAAGACAATGATCCTTCACACGTCACATTATTCCTAGTGCAGTAAGAAAACTTATGTAGTCAGAACCACATTAACTCTAACAGACCTAGTAGTGCTCTCCCCAAAAACTGTCGCTGTCTGAGATACATAAGAACAGTGATTCTGCTTGGAGTAAGATACTATAAATTTACATCTTGAAACTTCACATGAACTGCTGAATCTCCTATTGTAATATGTTATTTCATCAATTAAGGATAGATTTCTAAAAGTGCAACATGGAAAATTATTACTTCTGAACAGAGAAACACTTATTTACCCATAAGAAATACTGACCAGTGGGGTGATACTCAGCCATCAGCTGTGTTGCCAAGAGATGTTGTGGCATGCTTATTCAATGGGTATAAGCACAGTCTGAGTCCTGAGAATTAACTCAGTATTAAGGTATGTATCAAATTTAAACATCTCAAGATTTGGGATCCAGTATAGAAGAACAGAGAAGCACAAACAAACGTCTTCTTGCTCTTTCAGTTTTCTGTAGCATCCATTCTCCTATTTTGAGACTATTCTCTCAATATGGCTCATAAGATGAAAGAGCTAGAGAAACAGTCATGTTAAATTAATTTTATTAATTTATCTTCAAAATATTAATCAATTCATTTTACTTTTAGACGTTTGGGCATATCACGCTGTT
>WYDI02036725.1:0-14645 GCA_009867235.2 Psittacus erithacus | reverse complement strand
TTATCAGTACTGTTCTCAGGCTGAAAGTTAGAAACACAGCGCTGCACCAGCCACTAAGGAGGAGAAAAAATGACTGCGACTGCTGAACCCATGACACGGCCAAACAGAAAGCTGGAGGGAGAGAAGGAATCTCTATCCCATGAAAGATCAAGAGAACAGGGAAGAGCAATAAGGGACTTCAGTGCAAAAGGCTAAGGTCACTGTTTGATATCGTTACTGGGATACAGCTTGTAAGAAGAAAATACCAGGGCTAGGTATAACTAGTTATGTGCAAACTGAAGGGTTATTAAAAACATTGCTATTGTGTTGTTGCTATACATAATCCTGGTGGGTTGTACAGAAATTATATTTTGGATGCTGCATCTTAGTTCATAGTCCTTGAATCATACATTTGCCATCCTGCTTTCCTAGAAAATATTCCACATTTTTGATTAACCATGCTTTGGGAAATATATGGAAATGGCTGCATTTTATTTCTACTACTACTGAGTTGTTACAATGTATTTTGTTTTTTCTGAATAGTAAGCAGACATCATGCTTTTACTTACACAAACACATATACATCTTAAAATAATTGCATGAGAACTTTTTTTTTTCCTGTTGAACTTCTTCCTCATTTCTTGACTTGGTATTTTTCTGGTTTCATATCAGCTTGATCTGAGCTCAGTAATATATTGCCAGTGTCCATTATGAAAGAAATATTTGTTAGCTTCAATATTCAAAATATTTTAAAAAAAGAGTTGCATTAAGCAAAATCACAATCTATTCTTCATAATACTGAAGTGAATACTGAGAAAGTTACTTAAAACTCCACATGAACAAAGTGTTAGAATCAGGCCCTAAGAGGAAGCTAAGGTTTAATGGCTATACACATAACATTGACATATTTCCTTACACACAGCATTCAAGAGAATAGATTCTATGCTGAGTGTTTCTGAAGTGCTACTTTAGTTGGAACAAAGTAAAAAATTGATGTCTTTTTATGACCCATAACATTTCTTATGAGAACAAATCCTACCTTTGAGATAAGCAGTAATCTGTGCTCATAATAACCACCAACAGTGCAAGTGAAAAGGAAGGCAAATGAAGACTTAAGAACCTGTCCTAGTTTCTTTCCATCCTAACTATAATCAAATATTATTTTGAAATTTTAATAGGTAAATATTTTTAAATTAATGAAATTTCAATTTGTACTTTGGTGACAAGAGTCACCATAGCAATAGGCATAATAGAAATGGAGGAAACAAAATTTATCTGAAATTCTGCTATTATTTTTTTTTTATTGAAAGAGACTTTGCTTCGAAAGAAGTGAGAGTTATGTCATACTTGTCAAACCTAGGTCAATGAGGTGATATTGTCTATTAGGTAACTGACCATGTGTCACCTAAAAGATATAAGTTCCTATTTAGCATAGAACTTCCATTACAGTAGACATATGTGTATTTATGCAGCTCTCACATGTAAGTATGCCTCTACCAGCATAATTTAACCTTTAAATTTTTTTTTTATATGAAGACATTACTCTCTTTCCCTTTCTGTTGCCTACTGTAAGCAAAATTGATAAAACAAGCAGACATTTTTTCTTTAAATATAAAAAATGTGATTTAATTAAGAAAAACTGTTTATATACAAACTTATTCTGCTCTAGCATTTGGCTAGCTAAAGTAAATGGAAAAATTTTCCTGAGTGGGGAAGTGAAAATAGAACCCTAAGAATATGTCAGCATTCTAAAAACACTTTCTAAAAACAATAATTAATTTTGCTAAATATTGATATCTCTATTGACTGAATAAAAAAAGCAAAAAATGTTTGACAACTTAAGCTCTGACAAAACTTATTTTGTAGTCATTATACAGTGGTGATTCAGAAACAATTCTAATCACATTATGTAACAGGAAAGAAAGTGCTTGCATAAAATTTTTTGTGTATAAACCACGTATTGAACCATAAAGACAAAGCCAAGAAGATAAAATTAACACTGAAGGATAAAAAGGATGACCATTATCTTGTTGGTTTTTTTCCTCTCTGGCATTTTTATACTTTGAATAAATTTCAGTTAAATAAAGGTATAAGCATAGGTTAAATGTATTAAACAATACGTGAAAATAATATAATAATATATAATTTTATATACTTAATACACAATTTTATTAGAAATTGGTTTAGATTTTTTTGTATCATAAAAATCACAAATTCTGAACATAGCAGGAATCTAGGAATAACCCATTAATTAAAAACCTGAAAATTCACAGGGGGAAGAGGGCCTTACTGTGATACAACTGTCTTAACTTGAAGTTATAAACATCAAGGGCTCTAATTCTAAGTATTTTTTATATATATTTTCTTTCTTACATCCTCTCTGAAAGTTACATTTTCATTCAAACATGAATGATTTTGCTAGAACCACCACAGGCATAAATGAGAAATCAAAGCACAATATGAGATGCTCAATTAGGAGACAATTTTAAATTACTTCTGTATAAACAAGATATATTTCCTATTTACTTTTCATTTATGTGTAATGAAAGAAAGTGAAGGACTTATTAAAGACTGTTACAAAATGTGATATTATCTCAGTCTCAGCAGGAGTTTCAAGAATCAAAGAAAAACTCACATATTTTGACATAAATAAGCTACTAATTGAAAAGTGTCCCACTGTTTCATCTATTTTACTGCATGTAATATACTAATCCACTTTTGTTTATAGATGAAAATAGTCAGCAATTATAGTAAACCTTCCAATCTGCACTGTTAGAAAGATATGCAAGCTGCTCATAAATACCTCTTTCTTTTCCACGTTTACATGTTTCTATCTGAGCCAGTCAGTATGGTTCCTGATTTTTTTTTTTTAAAGTAGATCAAGAAGACAATCTAGGTATCACTTCAATAAGTGAAAAGGGTTTTGTTTCATATTACAGATGAGGTACCAGGGAAGGCCTTTTGCAAGTATTATACAGCACAAGAAACTATCTCTTTAATTTTTTGTAAAATTGAGTCTATGATAGAGAAGTCCAAAAAATGTTGCTGACATGAACATTTTTACAATTCTCTTGGACCACTAAAATAAGACCATTTTGGACCATTGCAAGTTGAAAAAGCACACTATATAAAGAAAGTCCAAGATAAAGAAGCCTAATGGTCACACTTTCTCACAATTGCTATGAAAACAAGCCAGCTTCCAGGCTTAGCATGGAATATTATTGTTTTGCTCCAGATTTAACTCCCCTTTTTCTTTTTCTGCAATATCTTTTCTTTAAAAGGCTACCAACAATGCCTTCCCATACCTCTTTAGTAAATATTCCAATATTACCAACAAGACTGCAGTATGAAGGAGGACCAGCAATTAAGATTTCTTGGACACTTGAAAGCAAGATAATCTGCCTTGCCCTGTGACAGCGGTAAGACAACTTGTTGAAGACAACTTCCCCTTGCAAGTGACAGAGAAGCTCATAAGAAGAGGTGCCATGCTTGACCTTGTGCTCACCAACAGGGAGGGGCTGGTTGGGAATGTGATGCTCCAGGGCAGCCTTGGTGGTAGCGATCATGACATGGTGGAGTTTTAGATCCTCAGGACAGGGGGAAGGGAACACAGCAAGCTCACTGCCCTGGATTTCAAGAGAGCAGACTTTAGCCACTTCAGGAACCTGCTCAGTAAGGTTCCATAGGATAAAGCCCTAGAAGGCAGGGGGGGCCAAGGGTGCTAGTTGAAATTCAAGGATCACCTGCTACAAGCTCTGGGGTGTTGTATAACGACTAGAAGGAAGTGCAGCAGGAGGGCCAGGAGACCTCCTTGGATGGATAAAGAGCTGCTGGGGAAACTTAGAGGAAAAAAAGAGGCTTATAAAAGGTGGAAGCAAGGACAGGTGGCCTGGGAAGAATACAGGGACGTTGTCTGGGATGCTAAGGACCAGGTTAGGAAAGCTAAGACCCAGTTAGAGTTGAGTTTGGCAAGGGATGTGAAATATGACAGAAGAAAAGACTATGGGTAAGGCGGACCCTCACCAGAAGAAAACAGGAGAATTGGCTACCCTGGATCTGAAGAAGGCTGAGGTTCTCAACGACTTCTTTGCCTCATTCTTCACTGGCAAGTGCTCTGATCATGCTGTCCAAGTCTTGGAAGACAAATGCAGGGACTGCGAGACTGAAGACTTTAGGCCAAAGAAAGAGAATGACTGTTGCTGATACTTATAGTACTTGATCGATAGTTGATACTTATTGAATATATATGTTCATTTAAATTAATACATAATTTTATTTTCTGTGACTTTTCACATTTACCAGTCGCTGGTCCTCTTCATTCTCAAAGTAGTATGTCACCTGAATAACTCAAAATGTTCTCTTGTGTTTGCCTACAATACCCACCTATACAGCTCTGTAACTTCCTCAGTACGCACCTCCCTTTTTCTGGTGCTCAGTTCGTACACCCTTTCTGATTTCCCATACAAATTTCCATATCTTCAAACTTAATCTCCTCTTCCCAAACACAGTCAAAGTGCCCACATGCCTCCCTTTTTGATATACATCTTGTCCATTCCTCTGATGCCTGATCCCTCTATCCTGCACCACTGATGGGCCAGTGCCTCACAGTAACAACCCATTTTGAGCACAATACATTTTTTCATAGCTTTTTTTCACAACAGTATTCTTGACTCCTATTCCTGACTAAGTTACAGCAGGGTCAATGAAAAAGAAAGCGTAGTTTTACAGGCCACAACAGCCGCACTAATTTGGACAGCTATATCCTGTTGTCACAAGCTATGTCTAAACATCTACAGCATGCTAAGACCAAAATCTCTACAGCCAGAGGCATCCCTGAGCAAAGACCTCTCCTAGTTTAGCAGCAATTACTACTAAAATCACAAGCCCCTTGGAAGACTCAAAGGCATACCATGTCTGCCAGAAGATAACTTACAGTGACTCACAATCTGTAAAATGCTGATGATGTAAGATAACAAGGAAATTACCAAATGCTAATGCAACAGTTTTTCCATAACTGCTCACAATGACTCAGGTCTAGAGGAGGTAATCAATATAAATAGCAACGAATAGTGTTTGCTATTTAAAAACCAAAATGAAGCATTGCTAACGATATGTGTGAATAAACCTGAGGACCTAAAGATTTCATATATTTTTTTTTCCCCCTATGGCTCTCAATGTAGCTTTCATCGGTTTGCATATTACATGTTTTATCACTTTCCAGGCTCTCTTTAATTAAGACATAAGGACCCTCAGAGGCGAAGTTCTTTAGGGAGTTAAATAAATTTTTACACACACAAAAATTTAGTTTCACTGTCTACATAACCAATTTATGAAAGACAGCTTATTTGAGAAGCAGGGTTCCCGAAGATCTAGGAGAATTAAAAAAAAATAAAATAAAAAAAGATTCATCCTGAATAGTATATACATTCATCAGTGGACATCAAAAACTCAGCGCAGCAGGTGTTTCCTCAAGTCTTAAAGGGCATCTAAGAGGGTTAAAACCCCTCTTTCATGAAACACATGGGCTTAGCTTTTCACATTTAAATATGCACTAATTTTCTACACCTTGGGCTTTTAAACTCTAAATTAAATATTTGACATTTTTGAGGAAAGGAAAAAATGTCCAATATGCAACAGCCTGATTGTGCACTAATTTGAGCAACCTAGGCTGTACATACCTGACATCACCAAATTCAATGCTCCATGAATAATCCATAGAGGTTTACCCTTCAGCATAGACTACAAAAATCCTTTCTCACAACACTGAAATTGTAAATGGCATGGGAAAATGAGAAAACCTTTCTGCTAGAAGTCCCATCTCCTGCAGTGAGTGGGTTAAAGTATGAGCCAATCCAATCTAAAAGCACAGGCATTAATTCTTTACTTTTTTGAGAATCTTTCTTTGAATAAACCACTGAAGGTGAATCCACAGTATCAAAAGGTATTATCCTCATACAAGAAAACAATTACTCATCTCTTGAAGGAAGCACAATCATTTCAGATGCAATTCCAAATACAGCTTTCAAAATTTTGAGCCCTAATCTGAAATTCAAAACCCTTTTATAAAAAGATGTTTGGAACAGGTGTGGGAATATTAAGAAATCTTTCATAAAAATGAAGTCCTGGATTTTATTTTTTCACCTGTTTTTATAGAAACTCTCAAAACCACTGAAGTCTATTCTGGTAGATAAGCTGTAAAAATAATTTTAGTTGTTTATAAATCATGTAAATTTTAAATAGCCAAAATTATTACTTCGTTGATACTGTTACTGAGTCAGTATTTTATAACTTGCAAAGTATAAAAACTATAAAGAACACTGTGGTTGTCTTTTTTTTCTTCTTTGTTATTATAATGTAGATATTTTTGAGAATTTTGTTATGCAAAGATGTGAATGGCAACTAAAGGAAATCACAGAGATAAATGCTGTATTGATTATGCAAAAAGTACTGGAAAAGAGGGAAAAAGGGAATTTTTTTTATGCTGCTATATTATTTAATAACCAGATTTCAAGAATAACTTGGGGATTTATCATATGTATTGTATTTTCCTCTATAAAATTCAGTCAGAAAAATTACAAAGAACAGCGCAAAATACAGAATCAAAGTTTTAGATTAGCACTTTAGTCCTTTCCTCTTCCTCAGTGATATGGCACTGACAAAGATAATACTTTCAGAACAGTATTACCACCTTAGGCAGTTTAACCATGAAGTAGTTTTTAAACAAGTTCCTGACTAAAGACTGGAAATGAGCCAAGTACTTCAAGCAACATAAGCATATATATAAATCTAAAGCTAGAAAAATGCTAAATATCTAGAATAATCCCCATGTTGCTGGATATGAAATGCTGACAGTTTGTGAGAAGGGAATAAAGCTATCATGCTGGCTTCAGAAATGAACATCATGAAAAAAAAGTATGAAATAAACTGAATAGTTTGAATTCAGTATAGCATAAGGAAACATCATTATTATTAGTCACAAGAAAGAGCCAGGCAGCTTACATTAGAATTGTTTGTAACAATAATTTTAGACAGTGCTTTTCTGGGAAACCATCCAGAGGGTATGTATTAAATGGAACAGTCTGCCAGCACACTAAAAAGTGACAAAACCTGCAATACTTAGTGCAAAAAAACCCCTGAAAATAGAAGCAGTATACAGCTGCAGGTAAGACAAAAGGATGTGTTCACAGGAGTAAAACATAAAAAGAGACACTCTCACTGTATAAAATTTTGTTCAAAATACCTTCCTTCAGTTGTTTTTGTAAACAGTAAGACAGACAACTTTGGTAAACGAAAACAAACAAGGTGAAGATCTGAGCATACACATTACCATTTAAAATCTCTCTGTAAAACAGTAGTAGAATAGGCAACTGAAATCAAAGGTCAATATTTACTTCACCAGAGAGACACTATTACCTGTCAGCAGCTTTTATAACAGAAATCATAAAAATATAGATATATTTCACTAGTATTACTGCAGAAAAGCATGATAGTTCTATAGGAGAAATTACACTGATAAAAACAAAAAATTCAAAATAGCTAAAAATTCACTGCTATAACAGACTCTGAAGTTTAAGGAAAGTCAAGTTGGTCTCTTTCATTTTCGAATACTTGTGATTAACAGAAAGTGATTGTGAACTGACAACACTTTCTGAAACCAGGAATTCAGAAGAATACATCAGCTAAAAGTCAAAAGACAAAGATCTTTCTTTTTAGTCTAGTTTTAGAAAAACTTATACAAATCTAGCCAGGCAAATAACCAAGCTTGTTAATACACTTACCTGGCGTCCCCATTTTGCTGCCTGCTGTATTTATATGCAGTGCCTGGCGCTTCCCTCTGCTTCCGAGACATGACATACAGCTTTGAAACACTGCAATTTATTATAAACTCACTTAATTTTTCACTGCCGTGTTCTGTAAACACATGCATTCTTTAAAAAACAGTAATTGCAACTTTATACATACCTTTTATAAGTTTTCCCCAGGGCTATCTATTCAGCCTGACAAAAGATCTAGGGATTCTGTGGGGATTTTATTATCGTTCTCAGATAGAAGAAGAAGTAAGTGTTGGCATTTCAAATGTCTTTCTTTGTACCTACCACTTTTATGATGGATTTCCTGCCCTACCATGCTGGATTATTTACAGAGAATGCCTGTATAAACAAAACCTGGAGGGCTCCAAAGAGCTGGAGGGCCACCAGATGCTTCATAAGAAAAAAAGAGAGTTCAGGGAATAATGAATTCATCAGTGTAACTTTGATTGAAGTGGAAGGCTACTGGAATATGTTCTTACTGTCTGATGGTTTTCAATTTCCAGGATAACAGTTATCCTTTCAAAAATAATATTAAGTTGGTTAACATGGTATGTTGTAGATAAACCCACACCACATGGTTTAATAATCTCATTATATTTTACAGTCATACAGATCATTGCTTAATGCAAAAATGATCTTGAAAATTAGTGACACAGGGGTAAAGGAATAAGGATTAGCATACTCAGAAAAAATATATTACTTAAATAACTCACGTTTGAGACATGGAGCTACTAGAACTTGTTCAGCAAGGGACCATGAATATGATGAAAGACTGAAGGATCTCTCCTACAAGGAAAGGCTAAGACATTTGGGACTGTTCAGCCTGGAGAAGAGAAGGCTCCAGGAGATCTTGTTATTGTATATAAACAGCTGAAGGGAAAATGCATTGAGGATGGAGCCAGGCTCTTTTCAGAGGCGCCCAGTACCAGGACAAGAGGTAGAAACTGAAACACAGTGTCCTGGTTTCAGCTGAGATAGAGTTAATTTTCTTCCTACCAGCAGCTGTAGTGTTGTATTTTGCATTTAGGATGAGAATAATACTGACAACACACTGATGTTTTAGTTGTTGCCAAGCAGTGTTTACACTAAGTCAAGGACCATTCACCTTTACACCATCCCATCATTGAGTAGGCTGGGAAGGAAGCACAAAAAGCTGGAAGGAGACACAGCCAGGACAGCTGACCCAAACTGGCCAAAGGGATATTCCACACTATGGTGTCATGCTCTGTATATAAACTAAGGGGAAAGCTTGCCGGGGGCTGCTGCTCAGGAACTGGCCGTGTGTCAGTGGGTGGTGAGCAATTACATTGTGCATCACTTGTTTTGCATATTTTAATTCTTTTATCATTACTGTTATTATTTTCCTTTTTCTTTCTGTCCTATTAAACTGTCTTTATTTCAACCCACAGACTGAGTGGGATTCCCCATCTGCTGTGGGGTAGGGAGTGAGCAAGCAGCTGTATGATGTTCAGCTGCCTACCAGGTTAAACTACGACACACAGGAGGTTCCATCTGAACATCAGGGAATGCTTCTTTACTGTGAGGGTGACCAAACACTGGAACAGGTTGCCCAGAGGGGTTGTGAAGTCTTCCTCCTTGGAGGTACTTAAAAGCCACCTGGACAGAGTTCTGCATAACTGGCTCTGGGTGACCTTGTGTGAGCAGGGGAGGTTGGACCAGCTGACCTCCTCAGGTTGCCTCCAACCTCAAAAATTCCATTATCCTGCAATTATATGATTCTGTGATATTAGCAGCTGAATATACTTTAACCATTAGCATACTTAGCCAAATTTACAACAGTATGTTGTAACTTCACCAAAACACTACTTGATGGCATCATTATAAAATCACCAGTACTCTTATATATCCTAATTCTTATCGTTTTCTAACATTTCAATTCACAATTTAGTGTGCTGCTGTTAGTTATTCACTTCCCTTCATAAGTAAAGCCCATGGTGGATTTCTATCCATAGAAAAACTTCTCCCCCATAATATTCTCAAAAGTCATTGTGCATAGTAAAGTTCTTCAACATACAACCTTCAGAGAAAAGCATTGGTTCTTCCACTGCAACCTCCACTAGTAGTTTAATGATAAACTAACTAACTAACCCCCAACTGAGGATCAAAGTTCATAATTTGATCTGAAATTTTATGAAAGGGTAATATTATTACTACATGGCTCTTGAACCATTTCATAGTTTGGGAAACTGAAATGCGGTTCGATTTGAAGGATTTGGTTGTGATCACAGGAAATCAACTGGAGGGACAGAATAAAGGGCTATTCAATTAAAGTCTGTATGTGAGTTGCATTTAGTCAAAGACTCTTGATTTCCTAGATTTCTCCTTATTCTCCCTCTCTATTTCATCAGATATAAATCAGCAAAAGACACAAAACAATCAGTAACCTGAAGCTAAAAAGTGGATGCATATTAATGAAATCTATACTTTCAAGAAGTCATCTGATTAATGTTATTCTTATAATCTGCAGGACTAGGAAACACAGAATCACAGAATGATTGAGGTTGGAAGGAATCTTGGAAAGTCATCTGGTCCAATCCCCCTGCTCAAAGAGGGCCACCTAGAGACAGGTGCTCAGGACCATGTCCAGAGGGCTTTTGACTATTTCCAAGGAGGAAGACTTCACAATCTCTCTTGTTCCAGTGCTGTCACCCCCACAGTTAATGAGGGTGAAAAAGTGAACAATTTTCTTGAATTCTAACCTTCACAGCATGACTGTTACGTCAATATTTTTAGTATTTCACATTGCTTTAAAGAAATGCTATCATTTTTGCCAGTCAAGAAACTTTCCATATACTTTTGGTAATCTTCACCCAAAGTTTCTTTTCTGCTTATAGCCAACATAGCTTTTCACTATCTAAGCTCCTTCTCAGAAGTTTTTCCTATCCCACAGACTGGCAATCACAGAACAAGTTTAATTGGATCTCCATATCTTAAAGGCACCATTTTCAAGTGTCTAACACTCATATTTCTGACAGAGACAAGCATTGCAATTTCAGATGGGAAAGCATCACAGTCTATATGAACACAATGTTCAAAATAATTCTCAAAACCAACAAAGACTATATTGCTGTGGATTAATCATTAATATTGGCTAAAAAGCAGTGAGATTCTCTGAAGAGCAATGCTTAGAACTACAAAGGAAAGGACCTGAAAACCCTTTTAAAGGAAACAAACAACCTGGAAGCATACCACACCAATTCACTAGCAAAAACGGAAGGGGCTAGCTTGCCAAATAATTGATGGCCAGTTACAAAACCAAGATTGGCGTAGGGATTTTTTGAGATAGCAGTCTGTTGTTATTACTCAGCACAGATTTCTAGGCCATAGAGTGGTTTCTCTGCACAACAGAGAAAAACATCATGTTTTGGACAGAAATATAGTAGCTGTTACTGTTGACAAAGATGCTCTTTCACGCAGCCAAGATCAATTGCTTTTGTGGCTGCTACAGTCATGAAAGCACCTGGTTTACACTATATTTAGAATATGAAAAAAAAAGTAACAAGTAATAAGGATTAGCATTTTAAATTCTGGCCACTAAATCTATTGAACGTGATTTAAATTTCAAATCCTGCCAGTTGTCTTGAAAGAAACCATGGTAGTTCTATTGGGCTTTCCTACTTTTTTTGGCAAGCAAGAAATAATTCCAGTCCTTTGGTTGAATTCCAGATTAGCAATTAATTACTTTCTGTCCACTTAAATGATCTTAGAAATTTCATGTGGAGAAATCACTTTTCCCTTCTTCCCTAAATGTAACATATTGCTGCTTTCTACTGTTCAAATATCAAATTCATTATATCACAAGGCCATGTCTGGGTAAACAGAATGAGTTCTAAATGAAACAGTTTTGCAGGGAGTGCTTAGGGGTTTCTCTTGAAGACAATGTTCTAGACATACAGCATGAAATTGTTATCATCAGAAAATAGGAAGGCTTTACTTTCAAAAATATCTTGTTAGATATGTTGAAACTGTCTTCTAAAATATTTTTTACTTATTAGAAGTATTTAAAAAGCTTAAAGTATAACAAAAATGTAAAAGAAATTCTGATTTCTGACTTTTCTTACTTGTCACAGGCTAACAAAGGTGCAGGTGAACATTAACTTAGCCAACTGCACTGTTCTCAGGCAAGTGCTACTGTTAGGTGACTGAAAGACCATATTATGCTCTCCATCCTTCCCAGGCCTCCTTTTCCACATATTTCACTATTTTCTTTCAAGTGTTTGTTGAGGATTTTCCCCCCTTCACTTCACTTCAGTGAAGCTATTTAAAATAGAAAGGAAGATCCTAAAAAGTAATTTTTTAGTCCAAAAATCATCTTAGGTGTCATGCAGCTACCCAAGTCTGAAAGATACATGTCTGAAACAGAGTTTTTACCAATAAAGATTCCTAGCCCTTTAGAATTCCATTACTACACATAATACAGTTATCTGGTCACAGATGAGCAAATGAAACCTCTCTTCACTTACACTAGGCATTCCTTCTCAATCTAGCAAGTTGTTGGAGATTACCTGAGTCCTGGAATTAAATTCTTTCTCAGACTAAGGCTTTCCAACTTCCTATCCCCAGAAAAGTTCATAATACTTGACCACAGCCTAGTCTGCATTTTCAGGACATGTTCCATTTTTACCAGGTGAAGCTATACAATTGTGTAGAATTCAAAATTAGGCTCATGAGAAAAAGGATCATTACCTTCTAGCCAATGAACCATTTGTTCAGCGTCAGGGATCCAGTATTTTGTTTTCTTGAGCTACTTGCTGAACACTTGTGAAGTATTAATAAAACTATATTGGTTTCTGAACTAATATTTCAATGTGAAAACATAAGATTCCAAAGGTATATATCAGCTCACATAAGCACAGGCTCTCTTTAGAACTGTGAGTCTCAAGCCAGAGCCAATGAGCCTACATTCAGTACTGCTGCATGAAATACCACAATACTACTCTGTAGCTCTAAGATTAGATGTCATTGAAACCCAAAAGCAAGCTTAGACTTGCCTCAAAATGCACGTAATCAGGATGTTAGCAAATAGCTAACAGAATATAATCTGTTATAACCATAACCTGGGCTGCATTAGGCAAACTACTGCCAGCAGGTCAAGGGAGGGGATCTTCTCCCTCTACTCAGAACTGGTTAGGCCACATTTTGAGTGATGGGTCCGGTTTTGGGCTCCCCAGTACAAAAGAGACATGAACATACTCGAGAAAGTCTACTAAAAGACCATGAAAATTATTAAAAGATTAGAGCATCTCTTCTATAAGGAGAGGCTGACAGAGATAATATTGTTCAGTCTGGAGTAAAGAAGGCTCAGAGTTCTCATAAATGTGTACAAATACCTGGAGGAAGGGTATGCAGCAGACAGAACTCGCCTCATTTCAGTGCTGCCTAGTGTCAGGACAAGAGGCAGCAGGCACAAAATGAAACACTGGAGGTTCCTTCTGAACATCAGGAAACACTTTTTACTCTGGCACAGGTTCCTCAGAGCAGTTGTGGAGTCTCTGTCCTTGGAGATATTCAAAACCCATCCAATTCTGGGCAACTGGGTCTGGGTGGCCTTGCTTGAGCAGGAAGGGATGGCACAAGTGGCTTCCAACCTCTACCATTCTGGGACTCTTTGGAAACTTGCACCTAGTTTAAACAATAGCTAACACCTTTTCTGCTTCCCAATTTTGCTTTCTTTCACCATCTAAGAACTAGTTTTATTCAAATGTTGTTCATAAAGATGGCCTGTTGATGGAACTCAGAAAACATACCTAAATCCTGTAGGATGGCATGATCACATATTTCATAGATCTCAATGAGATCTGCACCAATAATATATTCTGGCAAATCTCAAGTACAACACACAAGGTAATAAAGCAGAAATTATCCTGCCAATTGCTCTTAACAATTTAATAATACGAATAAAAAATACAAACCGGACCTCTGTAGTTTTACTGCTTATCTGTAGGAGTCTTGTTTGGTAGCATCCACATTAATATTTAACGATCCTAAAACACTTAAGAATGTCCTTTGTAAATTATATAAACTCTTCTGTCTCACACATTCCTTTTGGCTCTTTATATAGTATGCTCTTTCATCTTTCTTTCTTTCTGCTACTTTATTGCTTGCTTTCTTTGCTACAAAATTCTTTCAGGTTATTCTTTCCCTTCATGTCCTCAAATACTTTTCAGAAAGAGAAAGAGCTGAAATAGATGTTTGTTCATCTGAAATGCAACATTTTATTTTTAGAAAGTGGAATCATGTCTCTTTATGATAGTCCTAAATGCTTTAGTGGGTTCTTGGCACTTGCTCAGCTTAATAATCTACATAAAATAAATGAAAAGGGAGCATTGCAATTTCATAGAATCATAGAACAGTCAGGGTTGGAAAGGAACTTAAGATCATCTAGTTCCAACCCCCCTGCCATGGCCAAGGACACCTCACACTAAACCATGCCACCCAAGGATCTGTCCAGCCTGGCCTTGAACACAGCCAGGGATGCAGCATTCACAACTTCCTTGGGCAACCCGATCCAGTGCCTCATCACCCTCATAGTAAAGAACTTCTTCCTTATATCTAACCTAAACTTCCCCTGTTTAAGTTTAATCCATTACCCCTTGTCCTTTCACTACAATCCCTAATGAAAAGTCCCTCGCCAGCATCCTTATAGTCTCCCTTCAGATACTGGAAGGCTGCTATGAGGTCTCCAAGCAGTCTTCTCTTCTCCAGGCTGAACAGCTCCAACTTTCTCAGCCTGTCTTCACACAGGAGGTGTTCCAGCCCCCTGATCATCCTCGTGGCCCTCCGCTGGACTTGTTCCAACAGTTCCATGTCCTTTTTATGTTGAGGACACCAGAA